>JAKOGI010000415.1:23448-58448 GCA_029747015.1 Carnegiea gigantea | reverse complement strand
GCATTTTTTTTGTTGCTTGAACATGTACTACAGTAAATTTTTTTAGTTGTACAACTTAATGAAGATAGAGTTGGAAAGTACAAATCTATTAAAACAAATACAATATGAAGGTTCGGTTTGAGAATACTATATGAAAGATTGACTTTTTTGTGAGAGAGGTAAGTGAATAATACAACATATGAAATCTTTTTCTTAAGAGTTCTTCCTAAACTATCTACGTAGAGTAAACGAAGAAAGTCACTATGTGAAAACTCATCCCACACTATCGTGGAATGTAAAGAAAGTCCAAAATTAATCAACCAATCTGCTACACAATTTCCATCCCTAAAGATGTGATTGATAATAACATTGTTGAGACTATGCAAATAGCTCGAAATATCTTGTACTAGTACTTGAATTTTCCATGTTGTATGATGATCTCTTTAACTGCTTGTATTACTATGTTGTTGTCCCCTTCAATGTGGACATTAATGAATCCTATTTGAGCTGCTGCTCTAATACCATTTCGCATAGTTGTGGCTTCTATAAGCAAAATTGATGCTACTCCTAGATTGAAAGATGCTACTTGGATGAGCTTCCCTTGCCAATTTCGGATTATGAATCCTCCTCCTGCTCCTCGAGATGACTTGGATCCATGAAAATTAAGTTTGATGCATCCACCTTGTGACTTCTTCCATGCGATCCACAGTGTCTTCTTTCGATAAATGATTGTAAGCAATGGGTGGTTTGGTTGGATTGATTTTGTGAGGTTGTGTCTAATTCACCATTCAGCGCTAACTTTTTTTGCTCCTATTAGAGTGTTTTTGGATGTGAGTTTTCATTACGGAATACCACACTAATTTAGGGCTGTCAAAAAGGTCAGGTCGGGTCGAATTTTTGTTCGTATCTAACTTAAACGGGTTGAGAAATCCTCAACCTGAACCTAACTCGTTTATTAAACGGGTTGAAAACCTTGACCTATATTCGTTTATTTTTTAAACGGGTCAGATTCAGGTTATCTGGTTACCTATTTACCCGCTTTATATTTTGGCTAACATATGATTACCAAGCGTTATAAATTAAATTTTTGATATTAACATGCCATCATAATGCAACCATTGTCTATGATTCACAAGAGTTATAATCATAAAACAAATATCAACTTTATTAAACCCCATATTTTCACAATTTTTCCCAAAAAGTACATGATAATTGGTGTAAACTAATCAACTTATTTAATCCATTTAATCAAACAGGTTAAATAGGTATTTTTTCGTGTTAAAATTCTCAACCTGAACCTAACCCAATTAATTAAATGGGTTACACGTGTCAACTCATTTAATTAAACATTTTAAAAATCTTTACCCAAACCCACTTAATTTCGTGTTTGGTTCGGCTTGACAGGCCTACACACTATTCGTAGCTTTCTATATACTTCAAAGGATTGCAACAATTCTATAAGTTTTTACTGATGATAAAGTTGTTCTCACTTCCGTGAGCCACTCAGGAACATTATTTTGAGTAAATGTGAATGTCCCAATATTAATCCAATTATGGCTATTTGCCAATCTCCAAACTTCTTTGGCTCCATTACAATACAAAAACAGATGTTCTATATCCTCAATGTCACACAGGGGTGCTTGGAATCAATGTTCATTCCCCTCTAAAGGAGGATTTCCCACATAGAGAGGGCTTGTGACATAGCTGCCATAGAGAGATGTTTAGTTTGGGCATGATATACAACTTCTTGATCCACTTAAACTTCCAATCATAGAAGTTATGTGGGCTTAATCCTTGAGCTACCTAGGTTGCTGATATTATTAAAAAATTCATGTCTCCAGCATGACCCTAACATGTAGAGTTTATTATTGAAAGGAAAGGGATAGGTATAGCTAATATTAATTATTAATTGCGGGCAGGTTTCATCAACCACCCTGTTTAGTTGCGTTAGGGATGGCAGTGGGTTCTGGACCTGAATCAGACCCGATCCAAATTAGAGGATTTGAGTCCAAACAAATGAGACCTAATGGGCTTTAAGCGGGTCTGAATCCAAGGAATGTGGGTCGGGTCTGAGTATGGGTCTGAAAAATTCAAACCCAAAGCCGACCCAAGACCTGTTTAAGACCCATTAATTTAAAAAAAAAAAAATTAGCAAATGCAATGGGTTAAAGTAACTCTAAATTAGTATATCCTAAAGTTACTTTGCTTAGTGTCGGTAGTAGAAGAAAAACTATTATGCTATGTTTATGGACTTTGTCTTCGTGGTTTGTACTAAAATATTATTGTTGGTGTGTAACACATAAGTAAGAACATTTACTTGTGGTATATGTCACTAGAATATTTTTTTATTAAATATTATGTCTTTTAAATTCAATTATTTGTATTTACAATGTGGTAATTCATGTTGGGATGTGAAAAAAATAATCTTTAATATGAAACACAGTTAGGATCCGTGGACCCGCCAGACCTATGGATCTGGGTCTGGATCTCATCTTTACAGACCCAACAGGTCTGGGGCTGGTCTGGGTCTAGGTCCAAAAAAAATAAATGGGTCTAGGTCCACCTGGACCTGACTCAGATTCGACTCATTGCCATCCCTAAGTTGCGTCATATCCCATTCTTTATTGCTAGTTATGAAATGTGAGACAGTGAGCGTAGTATCAATTGAGGAGGTATTCGTTATACCCATCAAATTCACTAAGTTATCGTTAGCACACGAGTTATCCAACTAAAAATTAATTTTGGTTCCATCCCGTACCTTCCATCGATTCCTTTACTGCATTGTGGCCTGTTTATTAGAATACATTTCCAAACCCAAGAATCTGTATGTTTGGCCTTAACAGTGAAGAAAGTGGCATTGACAGGGTATTTTAGGACCATTTGATTAGCCGATGGACTATGATCATGAAAAAGTTTCCAAGTTAATTTACTAATAAAAACAATATTTACTGCTTCCATTTTCTTGATGCCAAGCCCCCTACCTTCTTTGGCCGACAAATCTTGTCCCAGGAAACAAGTGGCATTCCCTTGCTATCTCCCGATATTTTCCAAAAACCAAATCTCTGCTTATTTTATCAATTCACTTAGTGGTTTCTGTCGAAAATTGCAAACACTGCATAATGTCTGCAAACATTGATTCTATATTGGCTTGAATTAGGGCCACTCGCCCTGCTTTTGAGATATTTTTAGTTTTCCAGGATTGCAGTTTTGCTGCTGTCCTATTGACTAATTCAGTAAAGTTTCTGTGGTTGGATGGCCTTTGGAAAAAAAAAAAAAATACTATACCAACATTGGCCTTAAAAAAAATTACATTATGAACAATCAACTAGAAAAAGAAAGATCAGAATATAGAGTTCAACCAAAAAAAAAATTACATAACGACTATACTTACAATCACTGTCATGCCATTTAACACTTTCATATTTCTTCAACCAAGTCGGATTAGAGACATGCATGTAGGTTGGGGTTTAAACTTGTGCTACTCTAAGAAGGTAGGTTGTTTTGTGTAATAGTCCGAACCTAAGATTCATGACAATTACTTCAAATTATCCTAATTATAAATTAATCAAGTTGGGTGCCGCATTTCAATTTAGAATTTTATGTGTACATATATGTATTTGTTCATCACAGGTTGAAACGACGACGTGGCCTCAAAATAGACCTCCCTAAACAATTCATTCAAGTGCTAATTATCAAAGGGCTAATTTGTAAAGTAGTAGTAGTAGTAGTAGTAGTAGTAGTAGTAGCAGTAGTAATAATAATAATAATAATAATAATAATAATAATAATAATAATAATAATAATAATAATAATAATAATAATAATAACAACAATAATATACGAATAAATATAGTAGCAATGTAACAATAATAAAAAGGGGACAAGCTATGTATATAAAAAGGGAGGGAGTTAATAATTAAAGATAAAAATGTCTTCTCCCAAATTTACACCAAAAGAAATTCATTAGTTCTAGCCAAAAATATTAATCCAAATTTTTCATATATATATATATATATATATATATATATATATGTAATGAATGGAAAAAAAATAAAAATAAAAAATAAGATATAGGTTGGATAAAGATAAGAAAGAAAAATCTAGAAAATAATTAAGTGCCAAAAAATTAAAGGGTGGAAAGCAAAAAGAAAAAATAATTAATTAAAATTAAAATAACCAAACCAAATCAAAACCTACGAAAAGAAAACAAATACCAAAAAAAAATCCCAAACCCTTCCTCTGCCTCAGCCCCCTGCTCTGCTCTTGCCCCCTCCTCTGCCCATTTCTGCCACCATAGTCGGCCGTCTGACACCTCCCACTGCCGCCGTCCATCGTCGCCAGTCTCCACCGTCGGCGACGCCCTCCTTCCTCACCTCCTTGTGTGTGTTTGAGTGGGTTAAAAGGGGAAACCCTAACTCTCCCTCAACTCAAAACTTGATGTTTATGTTCGAATTTTTATAGTAAATGGCATAATTAATATTGATAAGTATTTATTTGTAAATTTCTTGGATTATTGTGGGTGCTTGGGTTGAGTTGTGAATTAGGGGTAATTGGGAGGAGTGTGGTGAGTGAGGGTTTGGAAATTATATTTGAATTTTAGTTGTTTTGGATGATGTTAAGATTGATTTTAATACCTATTAGAATGTGACTGAAGTGAAATACATATTGGGTGGATGAGTGTGGCCATGACCTTGAGATATTAGGGTTTATGGCTTGAATGATATTCAAGTTGATCATGTGGGTTATTAGTATTTAAATGGGTTAAGTGATGATTAAATAAAGAAACATGTGTATATATGTATAAAAACAAAGGTGATATTCAAGATTGTAATAATTTCAGGGGTATAGAGTTGCTCAGTCACACTATGAAGTTATGGGAGAGGGTGATTGAAAGAAGATTGCGGGAGGACGTCTCGATTTCAGAGAAGCAATTTGCCTTTATGCCAGACAGATCAACCATAGAGGCGATTTACCTCCTTCGAAAGCTCATGAGTTTGTACAGAGATAGGAAGGTAGATCTTCATATGATATTCATTGACCTGGAAAAAGCATATGATAGAGCTCCGCGTGAAGTTTTATAGAGATGCTTGGAAAAGAAAGGAGTATCACCCTTGTGTATTCCGAGTTATGAAGGATATGTACGAGGGAGGTAGGACGAGCGTTAGGACACCAGGAGGGGTCATCAATGACTTCTTCGTTGGTAGGGGCTTGCATCAGGGTTTCGCCTTAAGCCCTTTTCTCTTCACCCTACTTATGGATGAACTTACAAGAGAGATTCAAGATGAGTTACCTTGGTGTATGCTATTTACAGATGACATTGTTCTCATTGATGAGACCAGATATAGAGTTAATGTCAAGTTGGAGCGATGGAGGCATGCACTGGAATCTAGGGGTTTCAGAATGAGTAGATCAAAAACAGAATACCTTCATTGCTGTTTCAGTGGAAAAGAGGATGCGGGGCGAGAAGTTACCCTAGATGGGAGGCCGATACCTAAGGTCGATAAGTTTAAGTATCTAGGTTCGATTATTCAGCGGAATGGGGATATTGACGAAGATATTAACTAGCGAATAAAGGTGGGCTGGCAAAAGTGGAAGTATTCCTCTGGTGTGCTGTGTGATAAGAGGGTGCCCCTTAGATTGAAAGACAGAGTCTATCGTATGGTTGTTAGACCGGCTGTGCTTTATGGATCAGAGGGTTGGCCTATAAAAAAGACGCAGGTTCAAATATTGATGGTGGCAGAGATGAGGATACTTAGGTGGATGTGTGGTTATACGATATTAGATAGAATTAGAAATGGTGTTATCATAGACTTAGTTAAAATAGCTCCCATCGAGGATAAGATGAGAGAGACAAGACTCCGATGGTTTGACCACGTGAAAAGGAGTAGAGTGGACGCCCAAGTGAGGAGATGTGAGTTGATCAACATCCCCGGGGGCAAAAGAGGGAGGGGCCGACCAAAAAAGAGTTTGGATGAGGTGATTAGAGAGGACTTGAGGGTTGTCGGTTTGTCGGAGGACCAGGCTCAGGATAGGAAGTTGTGGCGGGATAGGATTAGGATCGTAGAGTAAGGTCTTAGATCGCAGTTAGTTATCCTCATAGTTGGCTTTTGGGTTGCAGTGGCAGGCAGTGGCGTTTATCAGGTTTGTTTGCAGGTAGTAACCTCTTTGAGGAAGAGGCTCCGTGTGCTTACCTCTGGTTGTTAAGGTATGCTACTATCCTCTGATTTACTATTCTTATGCTTCATAGCTCCAGCTTCGTGTCTTTAATGTTCTCATCCAGTAAATTCTTTTTATGTAGGTCTCTCGGAATCAGCCTCTCTACGGGTAGGAATGCCGGTAGGGGTAAGGTTGCCTACAGCTGGATCTCCCTAGACCCTGCGAAAGCGGGACCCACACTAGGAGGTGGTGGTGGTGGTGGTGGTGGTGGTGTTGTTGTTGTTGTTGTGTATATATATATATATAGTATATATATATATATATATATATCATATATATATATATATATAAAGTTAATGTGTGTGTTATGAGTTGACCATGGGTTGTTGATTGGGGTTGGAATTGGAATAAAGATACAGGCTTGGTTTGGGTTAATTGATGGTTTAAGTGAATTATAATGAATATTTGAATAAAATTAATGAGGATTTGGTGCTAAAAGTTTGGGTATTGGATGTGTGTCATTGCCATAAGTGGGTGATTTAAGGTTAGATGTTTGGGTAAAGTTTAAGCTTAATTAGTTTTTTCAATGATGTTTGAGTGAGCCTTTGGTAATAATGGAATGTAAGGAAAGAGCAATAAGTATGCGTATGAGCTTGTTGTATAAATGTATGGCATGAGTAATTGTCAAGTAAGGAAGGAGGGAGAAATGAATAAGTAGTTATGTGAAGCTGGAATTACTAACATAGCATGCGTATGAAGCATTATTCCTCTAATGATAGTTGTATGATTGGGGCCCAATTTGAATAATAGCCATAATAATATCGTTATAATAATTATGGTAAAGATGGCAACAACAATAATAATAATCATAATCATCATAATAATAATAACAATAGTAGTGACTGATAATGTCGCTAATTTTAATGAGTGCGAAGAAATAACGATGTCAACGAGGTTTCCATAATAATTCGAATAGTACTGGCAAAAATGTTGTTAGTAATAAACTCAAGACGAGTCACACCGTTACGTTGCTTTAACATTCATTAAACGATTGTAGCAATAGAAGGGAGATAAACAAAAAAAAAAAGAATAAATAAAATGGAACCAAATTACATTAATAATAATTGTTACGCTAATAATAAAAAGAGAAGTCGAGTGAATTTAAATTATTCATTAAGTCAGGAACTTCAGTAAAATTTCTTCACCTTGCACTAATAGAGAAATGACATATTTGAAGCAGAATTGAGGCCACCTCTGCCGCTTCAAGCTGCCAACAAACAAATTCTACTCAAATAAAGAGAGACTTTTATAGACCAGGTACGTACATTGCCTGTGCTCTACGAAAATTCACATGTTTCTCAAATTATGCAAATTAATATAATGTTCATATAATGAATCATTTGATGCAATGTTTTGTCAAGCAAGTGGCTCCATCAATCATCAATCATCAGGGCTTATACCCTTTAATTTATCGATGCAGCTGCAACTCAGGCTTTCTGATCGGCCTTAGAGGTGTGCACCTATCTCAAGATCGCTTCAGACATTAATCAGGGTCCACTTCCAGATAATAACCGACAAATCAACTTTACTCATGCATCCTCTCTCTCCTATTTGCAAAACAAAATGTTTTGAAATGTGGGCACCCAACTAATTAAACTAAAAGCTTATTTTACTGCATAAGGATGTACATGCTGAGTTTCGACTCATTCTTCGAATTTTCTTGTGTTTTCTGTTTTAGGTAAGGGATCAATGAACCGTTTTCCTCCTGGCAAGTCAGCAGATAGCAAGAAATGAGCGAGAGTTGTAGTTTTTGTTGAACGTTAGCTAGCTGAGCACTCACAGTAATTTATAGGCTAGCACCCCTAAGGGCAGGTTGGTTATATATTCTTTTGGACATGATGTCTGCTAGTATTTGGTAATCATGCGCTGAGTTATCATACGTATCATAAATTGTATTAATGGTTAAATGTATGTTGTACCAAATATTTAATGAATCAAGTGGTTACATGGGTAACACGATGTTACAGATAAACTCAGATAGCCTTGTTTCATTACAGAACAGCGGTAATGTCTCCAATAAAAAGACTTCCGTTGCTAATCAATAGTAAATAAGTAATTAATTTATAATAATCAAGTATTAGGGATTGAGGTTGTTACAATTGTGATATCAGAGTCAGGTTTGCGAATCACTGTGAGCATAGGACGCTCAAGTTTAAAGGCAGCTATAGGGATGTCTATGAGTTGTGTCGGACTAGTGAATCGAAATGCTGACCAGGGGTTTGTATGTATGCATGCATCATGAGGGTGTTTTAGTAAACATTTACCTGACCTTCATCTTTTGGTATTAAGACTAACGACATAGTTAAATAATATCTTAAGAATTTCCTCGCTATCAAAGTAGAGTGGGGAAGCATTCGGTTAACTTCTTGGTGACGTATGTATTCCAAAGAAGTTTAGTAAACTCATAGCGATAATTTTGTGGAGTTTTAGGTTACCCATTTGAGATTCCAGGATGCTTTCAATTTGGAGGTTTTATTAAGACGTACTAAAATACTGAATGTTTGGGTATTATGATGTGTAATACATGACAAAAAGGTAAAGTTCGTAAACTCTCATGTAATTAATGTCGTACCAAACTACATTTAACCTGCTAGACAAGGGAAGTGTATCATGTAGCAATATTCAGGGTTTGGATCGTTACGATTAACCATTGCAATAGTGCAATAATGTGAATTTCTTAGGGCCTATCACATCGTCATAGATGAATTGCAATTATCATTTGGTATAAGGAATCCGGTGTGGGCAATTTAGTAGCTTATGTGGCACTACTTGATGTTATATGGGTTGTATGTATCAAGATAAGGTGTTACATAAAGGAGGTGTCGTCATTAAATGTGTCTCCAAAATATGTGAACTTATGTGGGCTACCGATTGCTAGGTGCGTACAAGTTATTATAACCTAAGAGCATGTTTTGTAGTGATGGAGGATATTTAGACTTCGGATGTTGGTAGACGCTTTGATTCTGGGATGTTAACCCAGATCATATAAATAAATATGCCTCAATCTAGGCGATAGTAGGCATTGAAAACTTTGGAAATCTATAGAGGGAAAATTCTTTTAGAGATTCAAGATTCTATAGTGTGGTTGGGTCGATAACATCCACACTTATTATGAGGCTAAAACAAACTCTAAAGGCACCTGGAAATGATTGTGTGATGGGTTTTAGCTCCAAGATATTCACGAGAGGTTCTAAGGAGACGGTATAAATCATTTCTCTTATTATGTTGGATTAGGTCATGGGTATTCATGGTCAAGCTATACTCATTAAATTATGCAAAATAAATTAAGTGGAGAAGATCGTACTTTATGGAGCATCAGGTAATTTGGTAAGTAAGTTCCTTGGGATTAATAAGGACTAGATAAAAAGGAAAAAAATATAGAAAAAAAAGAGTGAGAAGAAGGACACTTAGATGTTGGATTCATCAAAGCAGCGAGAGTGACGGTCCACAACTTTGAGCATGCTCATTTTGGTAAAAAACGACTGTCTACAGAAGTGTAACTATAGGAAAAGGGCTTGAGGATATATCGTATATGTGGACGGATTCATTACTTTTGTATACCAGAAATTCTAGAAGTCATAACTTATATTTTTGTCCGGAGTGGATAAGATTTGGGGAGATAAATAGTATTCGAGAAGTATAATAAATTACGATGGTTATAGGGGTTAGATTAATTAGGGCACTTGTTGATTCATTACAATTTATGTTGGTAAGGAATTGGGAGTGGTGATTCAAGTGTGTGTGTGTGTGTGTGTGTATATATATATATTGCATGGACTCTATAGAAGTATTACTAGTGATTCTATGAGGTTGAGATGTCAGATTCAAAGGAGCATTACTAGGACACAAGTTTAGGCACAACAATAGAGGATTGTGGGGTACTAAGATCTGTGAGATGTTTGTATACAGATTGAAACCCAGACGACTTTCTTTTAAGCATGTCAAACCCTTGAAACTTTAGCTACATGAATCCTTATATTTATCCAAATGAGCTTACAGTGACCTATGGCCAACTAATATTAGACCTCCCTTGTCAGACATCATTGCATAAATTAGTATCGTTCATGCCCTTCCTAGTTACCACCTAGAGCTAGCCCCCTTATTATGCAATCACATAATTTAACTTACAATTCCTTTTCATTCACAAGAAGCTTTGTAAAAACTATTTAATCACTGCAGCAATACTTCATTACATACCTTTTCCCTCATTAAATTTCTCATGAAATTAATTTTTTTAGAGGGAATTCCTATCATTAAGATGGATTACGTTTCTCTTGCTTTCACTATTTATCTCTACTTAGCTTACCTTTTGCAACCATTATTTTAATAGTAATGTGACCTTTCTTGCCCTTAACATCCAATCACTACGTAGATTGCTATGTTACTACTAGTCTGGCTTTTGGATTTCTGCGTAATGTTTTGCTTCCTATGTAACCAACGATTGGAACTATGTGACTACTATTTCCCCTCATTCTTAAATTGTTTATGCCTATAGTTATTTTCACTCCATCTGCATCACGGTAATATTTTAATTACGCATTATTTCGAAATTTGCCACCTGTTCCTTTCATTGAAATCTTACATTAGCAACATTCTCAGTACTTTTAGTCATTAATCAACTTCTTCCTTCATCATCTCAATTTATGTATCAACATTGTCTCTTTGCTATGTTACCTACTCTCAACCTTGAGCATTTGCCTAGAAGATCTTAATTAGCATATGAAACCTTGCCGACTAATTTGTCTTTTGCATTAATGCTATTATTTCTATCATTCCTTATATTTGGTTGATCAGCCTCGTCTTTAGACTTTGCTTTCTTTCAATGTTATCTGATCCTTCTTTTAATTTCAAACTCTTGGAATGCTAGTAATTCCTCAAGAGTGGTCGTACATATTTCCAGCATCATCTGCCATGTGTTCGAAACTTGCGGCTAAATATTGAATCCATTCTTACTTGATTTTAAGTGGTTGTCAATATTCTAATACTTTTGACTTTCATCTTCCTCTTCTTCATTTTGCTAAATGCGTATTTATATGCATATATCTTGCACCCCATTTATTCATGGTAGTAAGCCTATATAGCTTGTTGGAGTTAGAGATGCAGTTAAGCTCCTCCCACTAATGCGAGTGAACAATGGCTATCGTAACTCCAGCAATTTCCTTGTTTTTAAATTCCATTTGTCAAAATATAGACTCGGTCTTTCTCTATGCAATCTTGTTATCTAACTTAAATTTGTTTCATATTGCTTATTTTATACTCTGCTAATTCAAATCCAAATTTGTTTATCGGCTTCATCATGTTAATGGTGGGTAGATGGTCACCCGTTGAAACTCTATTACTAATATCTTATTTGTAATTCAACGGTTGAACCCAAATTTAACCAAATCATCTTTCCCGTCTAAACTGCCTCAAATCATTTCCTTCAAAACTCTTTTGTCGTTATCTATTACCCTATGCTAGACGTCGTGAGTATCCTATTTCTTATGATATTGGTCCTATATTTATGACTTTGACATTCAACCACACTTTAGTGTCACAATTATAGTAACAGTCCACCCTCTCATTCCTGTTAGAGCTCCAAAACCCAAAACTTATTTCCATTCATGTGAGGGGTCTGAGCGGCTTGGCCGAGTAATCAGAACTTTGGTTAAAAGTATTTAAGTTAGTGAATAATCTTGTCTTCCTGTTCTCAATAATATAATCCTTTCTGATTTCATTTCATATTTCATAAACAACATAACTTGATTTGTAAGTGAACCTGTTAACTACTCAACCGGATTGAGATGGTATAGAATAATCGTATTTGCCACTGATACGACTCAGGAACTATTGACTATCAGGTGGCTCTTTCATGATTCTTACTTGCAAATCACAATGCTGGTGGACTTCTATTCTTGGATACCTGAAAACTCATAGCCATATTTACTTTAGCCATCCTATGACAATCCCTCCCTTATTAACCATTTCTAGCTTCACGGTTTATTTCTTTCGTGGGGAATGACTCACTTGACTGTCATCCTCGTTACCCTCATTCATGGATATGTTCACCTTTAACGTCGAATTTAGATCTAGCAAACTTTTGACTAGTTCAATGATGAAAAGCCCAGCATAGTTTGAATACAATAATGATTAACCAAGCTGGCATCTTTAGGGACATTGAAAATATGAGCATTTAAGTTGTGTCACATGGGTCAAGAAAGGGGTTGCCATTAGCATTAAAAGTGCAACCTTCACTAATAGTGAAGATTAAGCTAAGTCAAAAGGGTGATGCCAAATTAAAGAGACTAAGGCAGATTGTCGTATAAGGGAAATCACTTGGCTTTATAATACATAAGAATGGAATCTTAAGGTTACAAAACTAGTTATTTGTTCCCAACCAAGAGGAATCGAAAGGAAATATTCTAGAAGGAGCTCATAATGCTCATTATTTAGTGGGTTAAGAAGGAACAAAAAGGGTTAGGGATCTAAGGCAATACTTCTGGTGGAATGACCTAAAGAGGGAGATTGCCGAGTATGTGGAAGTGTCTGACTTGCCAAGAGATCATGACTGAGCATCAACGCCGAGTACGTAAATTGAGGCCTTTCGAGATTCCTACCTGGAAGTGGGATTCAATTTCAATGGATTTTATTATGTGCTTGCCCCATTCTACTTCAAAGAAGAATGCTATTTGGGTCATTGTGGACAGACTCACTAAATCTGCCCATTTTATACCAATTCATGACACTTGGGGCATAGAGAGACTAGCACAATTGTGTGTCAAGGAAATAGCTCGACTACACGCATATGAAAGGATACAGTGTCTGATCGAGACCCAAGGTTTCAAGCTCAGTTTTCGCAAGCTCTACAAAAAGCTTTTGAGACCAAGTTAAATTTTAGTAGTTCATATCACTCTAAGACAAATGGTCAAACCGAGCGAATGAATCAAACCTAGAGGCTATGTTGAGAGCCTGTGTGCTTAACTTCCAAAGAAAGTGGGAAGATTACTCAACATTAGTGAAACATTGTAATAACAATTATCGTTCCACTATTAAGATGACCCCTTTTAAAGCATTGTATGGAAAGAAGTGCAGAACTCCTTTGTGCTGAAGTGAGCTGGATGGAGCATTAACCTTAGGGCCTGAGTTGATTCAAGAGACCATTGAAATGATAAGGGAGATTCAAGAACATATTAAAGCAGCCCAAAGCAGACAGAAAAGCTATGCAGATAAAAGGAGAAGGCCCTTAGAATTTCAAGTGGAAGATAAAGTATTTTTAAAGTTCAGTTAAAGGAGTTAGAGGATTTAAGCTCAGGGGCAAACTAAGCCCTAGGTATATTGGGCCTTATGAAATTATTGAGAAACTAAACCCTGTGGCCTACAGGCTAGATTTGCCCACAGAATTTGAGCATGTGCACAATGTTTTTCACATTTCACAGCTTAGAAAATATGTCCCAGATCCAAGTCATATCATTATAGCATAGCTAGTTGAAGTCACTAAGAACCTAATGTACAAGGAGCGTCCCATACAAATATTAGACAACAAAGTTAAGCAATTTCGAAACAAAAGTATTTCGCTGGTTAAGGTCTTGTGGGCCAACCATAACTCCTGTGGGGCTACATGGAAAACCGAGGAGGACATGAGAAACAAGTACCGATACCTATTTGAGGTACGAATGATGTTTCTTTCAAACTACAAGTTTTGAGGACGAAACTTATTTTAAGGGGGGAAGGCTATAACGACCCGACCTAAGATTCATGATAATTGCTTCAAATTATCCTAATCATAAATTAATCAAGTTGGACACCGCATTTCAATTTAGCATTTTATGTGTACATATATGCATTTGTGCATCGCAAGTTGAAACGACGATGTAACCTCAAAATGGACCTCGTAATGCTCCTAAATAATTCATTCAAGTTCTAATAAATATTTAAATTCCTGTAGAATGAAAATTAGCCTAATTATCAAAGGACTAATTTGTAAAGAAGAAGAAGAATAGTAGTAGTAGTAGTAGTAGTAGTAGTAGTAGTAGTAATAATAATAATAATAATAATAATAATGATGATGTACGAATAAATATAGTAACAATGTAACCATAATAAAAAGGGGCAAGCTATGTATATAAAAAGAGAGGAAGTTAATAATTAAAGATAAAAATGTCTTCTCCCAAATTTACACCAAAAGAAATTCATCAATTCTAGCCAAAAATATTAATCCAATTTTTCATATATATATATATATATATATATATATATATATATATATATATATATATATATATATACATATAAATATACACACACACACTCATATATATAATGAATGGAAAAGAATAAAAAAAATAAAATATAGGTTTGATAAAGATAAGAAAGAAAAATCTACAAACGAATTAAGTGTCAAAAAATTAAAGGATGGAAAGGAAAAAGGAAAAATAATTAACTAAAATTAAAATAACCAAACCAACTCAAAACCAGCCAAAAGAAAACAAATACCAAAAAAAAAAAAACTCCCAAACCCCCCAAACCCCCCTCTGCCTCACCCCCCACAACAAACCCCCCGTGCTCTGTTTTTGTTGCCTCCTCAGCATTTCCGCCACCATGGCTGGTTGTCCGACACCCCCACTGCCACCGTCCATCATCGTCGGTCTCCACCGTCAGCGCTGCCTTCCTTCTTTACCTCCTTGTGTGTGTTTGAGTGGGTTGAAAGGTGAAACCTAACTCTCCTTCAATTCAAAACTTGATGTTTATGTTTGAATTTTTGTAGTAAATGGTATAATTAACATTGATGAATATTTATTTGTAAATTTCTTGGATTATTGTGGGTATTGGGTTAAGTTGTGAATTACGGGTAATTGGGAGGAGTATAGTGAGTAAGGGTTTGGAAATTATGTTTGAATTCTAATTGTTTTGGATGATGTTGAGATTGTTTTTAATACCTATTAGAATGTGATTAAAGTGAAATACATGTTGGGTGGATGAGTGTGGCAATGAACTTGAGAGATTAGGGTTAATGGCTTGAATGATATTCAAGTTGATTATGTGAGTTATTAGCATTTAAATGGGTTAAGTGATGATTAAATAAAGAAACATGTGTATATATGTATAAAGTTAATGTGATCATGGTTTGTTGATTTGGTTTGGAATTAAAATAATGATATAAGGTTGGTTTGGGTTATTTGATGGTTTAAGTGAATTATAATGAATATTTGAATAAAGTTAATGAGAATTTGGTGCTAAAAGTTTGGGTATTGGATGTGTGTCATTGCCATAAGTGGGTGATTTAAGGTTAGATGTTTGGGTGAAATTTAAGCTTAATTAGGTTATTTTAATGATGTTTAAGTAAGCCTTTGGTAATAATGGAATGAAAGGAAAGAGGAATAAGTATGCATACGAGCTTGTTGCATAAATGTATGGCACGAGTAATTGTCAAGAAAGGAAGGAGGGAGAAATGAATAAGTAGTTATGTGAAGCTGGAATTACTAACATAGCATGCATATGTAGCTTTATTTCTATAATGATAGCTGCATGATTGGGACCCAATTTGAACCATAGCCATAATAATATCGTTATAATAATTATGGTAAAGATGGCAGCAACAACAACA
This sequence comes from Carnegiea gigantea, assembly GCA_029747015.1. NCBI lineage: Eukaryota > Viridiplantae > Streptophyta > Magnoliopsida > Caryophyllales > Cactaceae > Carnegiea > Carnegiea gigantea. The sequence goes on along the minus strand of JAKOGI010000415.1, from coordinate 42,670 downwards.
ACAGCAGTAGTAATAATAATAATAATAATAATAATAATAATAATAATAATAATAATAACAACAACAATAACAACAATAATAATGGTGACTGATAATGTCGCTAATTTTAATGAGTGCGAATAAATAATGATGTTAATGAGCTTTCCATAATAATTCAAATGGTACTGGCGATAATGCCTTTAATAACAAACTCAAGACGAGTCACACCGTTACGTTACTTTAACATTCATTAAACTATCGTAGCAATAGGAGGGAGATGAACCAAAAAAAAAAGAATAAATAAAATGGAACCAAATTAAATTAATAATAATTGTTATGCTAATAATAAAAAGAGAAGTCGAGTAAATTTAAATTATTCATTAAGCCAAGAACTTTAATAAAATTTCTTCATCTTGCACTAATAGAGAAATGACATACTTGGAGCAGAAGTGAGGCCACCTCTGTCGCTTTAAGCTGCCAACAAACACTTTCGACTCAAACAGAAAGAGACTTTCACAGACCAGGTACGTACATTGTCTATGCTCTTCGAAAATTCACATGTTTATCAAATTATGCAAATCAATATAATGTTCATACAATGAATCATTTGACGCAATGTTTTATCACCTAAGCAAGTGGCCCCATCAATCATCAATCATCAGGGCTTATGCCCTTTAATTTACCCGCGTGGTTGCAACTCAGGCTTTCCGAGCGGCATGGGAGGTGTGTACCTATCTCAGGATCACTTCAGACATCAATCGGAGTCTACTTCTAGATAATAATCGACAAATCAACTTTACTCACACGTTCTCGTTCTCCTGTTTGCAAAACAAAATGTTTTGAAATGTGGGCGTCCAACTAATTAAACTCAAAACTTATTTACTGCATAGGGATGTACGTGCTGAGCTTCAGCTCATTCTTCGAATGTTCTTATGTTTTTTGTTTTAGGTAAGGGATCAATGAACCGTTTTCCTCCTGGCAAGCTAGAAGATAGCAACAAATGAGCGAGAATCGCAGTTTTTGTTGAACGTTAGCTAGCTAAGCGCTTAGAGTGATTTATAGGCTAGCACCTCTAAGGATATGTTGGTTATATATTCTTTTGGACATGATGTCTACTAGTATTTAGTCATCATGCGCTAAGTTATCAAACGTATCATAAATTGTATCAATGGTTAAATGTATGTTGTGCCAAATATTTAGTGAATTAAGTGGTTACATGGGTAACACGATGTTACAGGTAGACTCAGATAGCCTTGTTCTATTGTAAAACGGCGGTAATGCCTCTAATGAAAAGACTTCCATTGCTAATAAATCGTAAATAAGTAATTAAGTTAGAATAATCAAGAATTGGAGATTGGGGGTGTTACACTTTGCAGGGATGATAGTCTCGTTGGATTTTGAGCTCCAGGGTGCCACCCTCTACTTGCTCATAGTTATAAGCAAGGTAATATGAATCATATTTATCCTTGACAATTATGTTGTGGAGTATAATTCATGTCTTCATTATCATACTCAAGTCAGCCTTCTCCATGTGTGAGACAAAACCGTGGATAATGGCAAAACGAGCTTATAGAAACCTAAAGGCTCTATTTATATCCTTCCTAACATGTTCTTGACTTTCAGCTTTCGTCGTTAAGGAATGGGGATAATTTTCACGATAGTCATCCATTTTGGATGAATACCATTGGATAAGAAGTATGTAATATTATAGTTGTGACCATTTATGACATATTCACATGCTGGAGCCCGATCCTAATGTATTTCTTAGAAAACTGGTGAACGATAGAGGACGTTTAAGTCATTGAGACTTCTTGGGCGCTCCAAGAAGCATGCTATATCCAATGGTCATAGGTTGCAACCGCTTCAAGACTCGAAGTGGGAATTTTATAAATTCCTTTAGGCAATACTACTTTCAAAGTCGTGACAGTTCTTTCACTCCTATGCATACAATCAGTGCTTCCCAATATAACGAGAAAATTACACACTTCCACCACTTGTAATAGATGATCAACAGCAAGTTGAGTTGATTTTCTTAAATATCAAACACTTGAATGACCCTAACGACAAAATTTTTTAAGCATTCCAATGTGGTGCCTTCACCATTCTTCAAGTATCCATTAAGACAATCTTTCGCATGGTCGCAGTGTACTTAGTTAGTGGCAACAGCCCACGCCTATCAAGATTGTTGTACCTCAACAGGAAGGACTCAAAATGATTCCCGAGGGCCTCTACTATGCGAAGGAGTAAGTGCTTTTGCATCCTGAATCTATGGTGAAAATGAGTTTCATTATAGATTAAGTCTTCAACGAAGTAGTCTTTGTAGAGCGTAACACTCCCAACCTGAGGAGAAGTCACACGGCCAGGATTCCTAAATGAAATTCCTAAGGCTGTTGAAGTTGAGTGAGGTCATTAGCGTTTAGATAGACGTCCTGGAGTAAAACTGCAAGACTTTCCCCTGTTTTTGCAACATTTTATGGTTTTAACTTAGCTGGGGTTGACCTTTAAACTGATGAAAGGTATAACAAGGCAAAAGGGTGACTAGATTCACTACCTCGGGCCACCCGTCTGAGTCACTAACAGTCAAACCAACTAAACACAAGGGTTACGACATTATATACAAAGGTAAAGAGCCGACTATATGCTTACATATTCAATGATGAGCTTAAACAATTACAACGTGGTAAAGCTTCAAACACTTCACAACAACTATACACTTAAGAGTGGCAAAAAGATTGGTGATGGGTCGGCATCAAAATGACTCCAAAATATCCTTTATACTTGCTTAAACTAGACTTGGAAAGGGAATAAGAAAAGAGATGAGCTACCACACGCTCAGTGAGTATTCCTCGACTCTTTAAAAATCAAAACCACTTGCAGGCAATAATGATAAGTAGCAGTCACATCACATTTATATTACTATCATATTAGGCAATCATAATCCCCAGAGAAGAATCATCACCTTTAAACTTCATATTAGCTACTCAAGCTCATTTCTAAGCCCTTGATAACCAAACTTCCATAATAATCAAGCATTTAGGCACATGAGCAAGTAAGCAACGAGGATAAAGTAAAATGCTTTCAAATTCACATTTTGAAAATGTAGTGACTCATGATATATTCAAAGAATAGTTTATAAATCACACTAGCCTCTTCAAGGCCCATATTTTTTCTAAAAGTTCCTGAAATACCTACATTGGTCATAATTCAAATAATTTTTTTGTTTATCAAGAAAGTATCTTCTCTTTTTAGGCATGAGATCTCATAACGTGCTACTTAGGGAGATCGTTACTCGCCCTATGTGAGGTCGTCACTCATGCATCAATTATCCCCGGGTATAACATATTTTAGAACATTACATTTGTCAGAGTCTTCTAGGGTTCCCACTTCTGGGTCTATCTCCCTCGGCATTAGGGTTTCCGTAAACCGGGTCTACTCCCTAATTATTTGTCCACTCAAGCACTAATCTTAGCCATTAAAATCATATCAAACCTCATAGGTTATTAAAAGAAGTCACTGTCACACAGCAAGTTTCACCTTCACGTGAATCACGATTCATTTGTCTTTCATAGTTGCTTACTTTATTAAAATCACGCTTGTTTAGTAAAATAACCCATAACCCTACTAATGGTTTATGGTTCTTTTAATTTTCAACACAGAAAGCTTCTTAACATCATAAAGAGTTTGCTAATTCGCAATTTGAAACTCAAAGTAAGTGGCTAGTATATAATTCAAACCAAGTTTCGTAACTAACACCTTCAGTTGCCCATTTTCGATTCGTTCAAATCCTTTTCAGACTTAAAGAAGGGGCCATAATCCAACCAAAGCCTTAAAAATGTCTTCGAACTTACTGTTAGTTGCTTTTTAGTTTTTTAGACCTGTCGACTATTTAGTTGGGTCGTTCATTGAGTAATTTAATGGTTTAGGATCGTTTTAAGCTACAAACGTCTTAACAAGCTAACAGGCAACTGGTGAACATTTAGGAACATTCAAAGTTATGAAAGTAAGCTTTTTTACGACCCTTTGGAAGATTTAAAGTTCACAAATCAATCACATAGCGTTATTTAGCAATTTCAAGAGGGTAGGGGTTCACAAGTAGCACATTCATAACACTTCGCAGGAGCAGTTTTAGCAGAATCAATCTAACATTCCATATACCTCGCAATCCACACGATTACAGTCAATATCAAACCCAGGCTCCCTCCTCATACAACACTGACCATAAGAACCTCGAGTCACATAATAGTTCCACCTCAAACCATCCAACTACCAGCTCGGTTCATTAGTATAATAATTCAATTTTTTAGTTCACCAACTAATATCTAGAGGCATAGCATTCTCATGCAATTACCACAAATAGCATATAAACATACCCATATCGATCTGGCTGTAACATTTAAATAGAATTCAGCTTACTATAATATTGCCTCAAACATGCAGTTAGCATTCTATGGGCATAACATTCACATGCGACCTTCAAAACAAAATTTAGGCATACTAAATTGATGCAACAACAGCATTATGGCAATATTCTGCTTACTCTACAAATCTTTAAACTGACCGTTTTTTACTACCACGCATCAATTCAACATGCAAGAATCCTGAAATCAGCATAATCACCATAGTTACTCAATTTTGGTTCTAAATTTTTCAAATACTGACTCCTAACTTAGTTTCGAACATGTATTAACTAAAATCAGTAAAATTCATTGAAATTACTAATAATTTAGGAGGAGAGAAACCCCACCTCGATTCCAAGCTAAAGGTTCGATTTCAAGGTTGCTGGCTTGACTTTGGGTGCTGGAAAACCCCTAATTCCTCGAGCCTTGCTCACTGACGCACGAACAGACCCAAACTATGCGTAACTGATGTAATTTGGGCCCCCAAATCTAACAAGAAATTCACTCACTAACTTGAGTTTGTGATGGATACTTGAAGTTGCGAATTTACTCCCAATTTATAGAGGATTTGAAGCAATTAGAAACAAGATTGCATGGCCAAGATTTAACAGGTGTTTGGGGCTTCGATTCAGCGCCCAAACCCACTAAAAACTTGGTGGTTCTTCTCTATTTTCCGCCCAGATTTCACATCAAAGGTTTGTTAGCTTATGGGGAAGGCCGAATGGGTGGATTTGCAAGTTTGGTGTAGCGGAATTTTGCTGAAATTTGAGGTTGTTGGCCGCATGTGGTGGAGGATGAGGAGGAAGAAGGAGATGCAGAGAGAGAGAGAGAGAGAGAGAGAGATGAATGGGGGTTGAGGGTTGCGTGCCTAGAGGATGTAAAGGAGCCTCGTGCATTTTTACAAAAATAGCGCTCATCCCCTATTTTTGTTTCAAGCTTGCCCAATACTTAACACTGCTAGTCTAATCTCGTACCCCGTATTCCAAACCCAAATCGATAACATATTCCTCCATCGATTATTCATTCCCAAATATATCAAGTTTCGAATTAATAAACAACGAAACTAATTTGAACGTTCGCAGTCTAATCATATTCGAGTTCCTACTCGATTTAGTATCCGTTAATAATTCTTATTAATGCTTATTAAAATCATCCAAAAATTTTCAATCTAATAATATAATATTAACAGCGACAATAATATCCTTTTTAACAAAATTATCGTTCACAGAAGCACATCAATAATAATTTAACTCATATCATTTACAAAATACGATTTTATAACGTCAAAAAGAACCAGACAGTCAGCTTAACGTAAAAATAAGAATGCGGGTATTACATCCTCCCTCCCATAAAAGAATTTCGTCCTCAAAATTGCTTACCTGGTGGAAATAAGGCTAGGTACTTCTCCCGCATTTCTTTTTCTGGCTCCAGGTTATTTCTACTATCTTATGATTGTTCCAAAGCACTTTAACATAGGGAATACTCCTATTCCTAAGTTCCTTCTCCATTTTTTCTAATATTTGAATAGGTTCTTCCACATATGTGAGGTTTTTCTTAATCTACAAGGGTTCATACTTGATGACGTGATCTAGATCCGAAACGTACTTTTGGAGGCTGGATAGATGGAATACGTAATGCATGCCTTGCAGTGAAGGCGGTGGGGCTAATTGATATGCGATTGGGCCTATTCTTTGTAGAATTTCAAAAGGTCCAACGAACCTTGGGCTTAATTTTTCTTTTTGTCCAAACTTTATTCTTCCCTTAAGTGGAGAGACCTTTAGGAATTCAAAGTCCCCAACATCAAATTCTAAAGGCCTTCTCCTGATATCTGCATAACTCTTTTGCCTACTTTGGACAGCTTGTAACCTTTTTCGCACGATTTTGATTACTTCGATTGTTTGGTCAATCAATTCCACCTTAGAGGGTTTTCTTTCTCCTTCTTCTTCCCAACAAATAGGAGTTCTACAGCATCAGCCATACAATGATTCAAAAAGGGCTATACCAATACTTGCATGGTAGTTATTATTGTACGCGAACTCGACTAGGGGTAAGTTGTGATCCCAGGTCCCTGCATACTCTAATGCACAGGCTCTTGACATATCTTCTAGGGTTTGAATAGTCCTTTTGGATTTCCCATCTGACTAAGGGTGAAAAGCTGTACTCAAGCATAGTTCAGTTCCTATTGATTCTTAGAATCCGTGCCAAAACCTGGATATAAACTTGGTATCTCGATCTAACACTATGCTGAGAGGTACTCCATGTAATCTGACTATTTCCTAGATGCATAAATCTGCTAATTGCTTGGAGGTGAAGGTGGTTTTCATGGCTAGGAAATGTGAAGCCTTGGTCAATTTGTCAAGACTACCTAAATACTATCATGCTGCTTAGTGATTTTTAGTAATCTAGTGACAAAATCTATAGTGATGTGCTTATATTTCCACACTGGAATAGGTAAGGGATGAACAAATCCCCTAGGTTTTTGGTGTTCAGTCTGTACTCTTTGACATGTACGGTAGCGAGCAACATAATCTGTAATATCTCTTTTCATCCCTATCCACCAGAAGTGCATTTTCAGGTCATGGTACATCTTGGTGCTCCCCGGATGGATAGTAAGAGCTGAGTTATGTGCTTCTTTCAATAGTTCCTTCTTGAGGTCCAATACATTAGGGATGCATAATCTGTTCCCATACCAAAGCACATCATTTTGAATTTGAAATTCCTTAATCCTTCCTTCTTCTACTCTCTTCCTGATTTTCATAATCTCAAGGTCTTCCTTCTAATGCTGCTTGATTTATTCTAATAGTGGAGAGGTAACCTGGAGTGCTGCTAGGTAGTTTCGATTTCCTGGTAGCACTACTTTTATCTGAAGGGTATCAAGTTCCCTTAGAAGTCTCTTCTCCTAAGTAAGTAGGCAAGCTAACGAACTAGTGGATTTTCTGCTCCAAGCATCAGCGACTACATTTGCTTCACTAGGATGGTATTTAACCTCTATATCATAATCCTTTAGAAGCTTTAATCATCTTCTCTACCTCATATTTAACTCCTTCTGAGTAAAGATGTATTTCAGGCTCTTATGATAAGTGTATATCTCACATCTTCCTCTATAGGGATAATGTCTCCAAATCTTCAATGCAAGTATAACTGCAGCTAATTATAAGTTATGTGTTGGATAATTTTTCTCTATGGCTTCAGTTGGCGAGAGGTATAGGTGATAACTCTACCCTTTTGCATTAGAACGCACCCCAATTCCTTCTTGGATGCATCAGTATAAATCACAAATCCCTAATTGCCTTTAGGTAATGCTAGCACTGGTGTAGTTACTAGCCATTTCTTTAGTTCTTGAAAACTGTTTTCACACTCTTTTGTCTATTTAGACTTATTCCTTTTTCGAAGTAGCTTGGTGATAGGCATGGCTAACTTAGAGAATCCTTCTACAAATCTTCTATAATATTCCACCATACCTAGGAAGCTTCGTACCTTAGACACATTCGTGGGCTTTGGCCAGTTCATAATTGCCTCTACTTTTGCAGGATCCACTGAAATGCCTTCTTGAGACACCACATGACCCAAAAAGTGCACCTTTTCAAGCCAAAACTCATATTTCTCCAGCTTAGCATATTTCAAGAGTTTCCAACACCATTTGTAGGTGATCTTCATGTTCCTTCTTGGTTTTAGAGTATACTAAGATATCATCGATGAACACCACCATGAATTTGTCAAGGAAAGGTTTGAACATCTTGTTCATTAAGTCCATGAAGAATGCTGGGGCATTAGTTAGCCCAAATGGTGGCATTAAGAATTCATAGTGCCCATAGCGAGTTCGAAAGGCAGTTTTCAGCACATCTTCCTTTTTGATTTTCAGTTGATGATACCGTGATCTTAGATCAATCTTAGAGAATGCTGCAGAGCTTGTTATTTGGTCAAATAAATCATCAGTTCTTGGGAGAGGATATTTGTATTTGATGGTCACCTTATTCAACTCTCAGTAATCGATACATATTCTTAAACTCCCATCCTTCTTTTTCACAAAAAGTACTGGGGCTCCCCATGGTGAGAGACTAGGTCAGGTCAACCCTTTGTCTAGTAGTTTTTGAAGTTGAGTTTCAACTTAGCAAGTTCAGCAGGAGCCCTACAATAAGGGTCTTAGATATTGGGGCAGCACCTGGCACCAGATCTATTGTAAACTCAATTTCTCGATCGGGTGGCAATCCTAACACTTCTTTGAATACATTTGGGAACTCTCTCACCACTAGAATCTCACTCAAGTCCGGCTCCTTTTGTTATGTCATCTCCACTCAGATAACCTTGGCACTCCTTTCTCAACATTTTGAAGGCTTGCATGGGAGATATGTTTAATATGGTTTTCTGATAGCCATTTCCTCATAACTACTTCCTCTCTCCTTCAGGGGTCAAGAAAGTGATTAGCTTCCTTTCACAATCTATAGTCACTTTATACTTAGCTAACCAGTCCATTCCCAAAATAACATCCCATCCTTGGATTTCTAATTATACCAAGTCAGCAGAGAGGATCCCTTCTACATTAACAACACAATCTCTAATGATAAGATCAGTATGGTATATAGTTCCTAAGGGAGTGGTCACATAAAGTTGTATATCCATCTCGTCAGGCTTATTGGCAAGTTTCTTTGCAAATTCAGAGTTCCCAAAAGAGTGAGTAGTGCCAGAATCAAATAAGATGTGAGCATAAAGATGGTTTACAAGAAGAATACCTGACACTGTGTTAGCATATTCCTCGGTCTCTTCTCCTTCCAAGCAGAAAACCCATCCTTCTGCTTATAGCTTATTGTTGTTTCTATTGCCTCCTAAGGAAGCACCAGTTGGAAGGCGACCTTGTTGTGTCGTTGGGTTATTTTCCACACCTGATCTCTGAGTATTACCCTAATTGTTCCAAGCGGCCTTTGGAAAATTGGCGACCCTGTGGCCCATTTCGCCACATCTAAAGCACTAACACATGATGCCTTTGCGTGGGCCATAGTGTTGATGCCCACACTGATCACACCTTCCCTTGGTTTGCACTGTTCAAGGTTCAAGCTTTTTGAAGTTACTATTTTCCTGTGAACTGGATCCTCTAGAGCTGAATTTTCTCTGTGCTTAGCCCTTCTCCCTGTTCTCAATTTCAGTTTCATTCATGAAGCAAGCTACTTTCACAGCCCTCTGGTACATTTCTTCAAAATTGGCATAAGCGTACCCTGCTATTGTTTGCTTTACTTCCCCTTTTAATCCTTGTTCGAAGTGGTCCATCCTCATTTGTTTATTAGCCACTTGATTTGGTGCAAAACAGCTCAGCTCATTGAACTTCGTCGCATATTCCATGACACTCATTTCCCCTTATTTCAAGCGTAAGAACTCCTGTTTCTTAGCTCTTCTCACGTCTCGGGGGTAATATTGAGCGTCCATTAAAGCTTTCAGTTGATTCTAGGTCAATGCAGGTTCACCTGCCCTAGGTTTTACTATTCCCCACTAGAATTCAGCTTCTTTTTCAAATTGATAGGTGGCTAGATGCACCTTAAACGTTTCAGGGAATTCCATGATTTCAAATAAGTTTTCCATTCTTCGAAGCCACTCCTCGTATACCATAGGGTCAGTTCTACATCCGAACTTGGGAGATTTTAGTTTATCAAACTGACATATCATCTCCATGGCAGTGGGTTTTGGGATTTGTTCGCGTTGAGGAGGCATCTGTCATATAATTGCACAAAAGATTACTTAGTTCTACTTCCAACCAGGGTTAACATGCAATCACTCTTGGACTTATGGGGGTAGGATTTTTTGGTTAATAAAATGATTCGCAAGTGGACGAAAGATGTTATGTATAGCCACAAGTTGAGTTTCAGCTCAACCTTCACATAATTATACATGCATATCACATCTTACTTAAAGGAAATGCACGCAGACGCTTAAACAAACTAGTGAATACATAACACTTGATAAGCACTAATTGCATTTATTTCATTTGGACAATAGTAGTGTGACATAAGAGTCACTGGACACTTTCATTATCCTAATGCTTCATGTTAAAGGAAACAAACTTAAGAGGCTTACATCTAGCTTATTTATATACAAAACAACATCTATGAACCTAAGTTCATGCTACTCTTTCCTACTTCTCGTCAGAGTTGTCACTTCCAGAACAGTTATCGGCTATGGATTTGTCTGAACTCTCAGATTGGTCGTGGTAAAGGGTTAATAGCTCATGTAATATCATAGTGGGAGCAGACTCGATGATGTGTGTTCTATCTACTAGCTCTTCCATTCTGAGTATGGTAGCTTGGCATCCTTGGGGGTAGAGCATTCCATAGGCATCTACCCAGTGCACCCACATTGTGGCAATTCGCTTGTAGTGCTCTGCTTGAGGTCTCTCAGCGAAGAAGCATCTTATTTGACGATGCTTTAGCTGATTCCTCTTAGCCACAATGGTGGGGAGGTGGTGGCTCACCGCAGGCTGAATGAGTTCGGTCTTGACGAGTTAGGTGGCAGCAGCGCTTCTTTAGAGTGGAGTGAAACCCAAGTGGTTTATATGGTGCTCCGCCCGTAGTAGGAGCTCTACCAAACCCCGGCCGGTAGGTAAAGGGGGCATATGCATCCATGTGTAAGGTCCAATGTCACAAGGTGAGTGCTACTTCCCTCCATCTATCATCCAACGGTATCTTCCTTATAAAGTTCACTACCCAATAATTTTAGGTGACCCTGTGGGGACCCTATTGGTTGTGCATCTCCAAAGCTTGCCAATACATGATCGCATTCCATGTGGCCCACCAGAAGGGTAGATATACGTAATCAGCTATGTGGAAAATCATCCTACACTACCACTGTAATAGGAAGGGGAGAACCAGCTTATATACACATATCATAAGTTATGCACTTATTAATATAAGTAATACCAAGCAAGATACGATCATGTATGAATATAAGTCATGTATTTCACATATCACGCGCCTATTATGATATCTAAATGCATAATACAAACCTATGGCTCTGATAGCACCTAAATGTAATAGCCTTAAGCCGAGGAGGAGTCACACCGCTAGGATTCCTAAAGGAAATCCCTAAGGCTGTTGAAGTTAAGTAAGGTCATTAGCATTTAGATAGACGTCCTGGATTAAAACTGCAAGAGTTTCCCCTATGTTTGTAACATTTTATGGTTTTAACTTAGCTGGGGATTACTTGTAAACTGATAAAAGGTATAACAAGGTAAAAGGATGCCTAGATTCACCATTTCGGACCACCGGTCCGGGTCACTAACAGCCAAACCAACTAAACACAAGGGTTACAACATTATATACAAAGGTATAGAGCCGAGTATATGCTTACACATTCAATGATGAGCTTAAGCAACTACAACATGGTAAAGCTTCAAACACTTCATAGTAACTATACACTTGAGACTGCTAAAAAGATTGGTGACAGGTCAGCATCAAAATGATTCCAAAATATCCTTTATGCCTGCTTAAACTGGACCTGAAAAGGGAATAAGGAAAGGGATGAGCTATCACATGCTCAGTTAGTATTCGTCGACTCCTTAAAAATCAAAACCATTTATAGGTAATAATGATAAGTAGCAGTCACATCACATTTCTATATTACTATCATATTAGGCAATTATAATCCCAAAGAAGAATCATCACCCTTAAACTTCATATTAGCCACTCATGCATCAATTATCCTCGAGGTATAACATATTTTGGACCATTACTCTCGTCAGAGTCTTCTAGGGTTCCCACTTCTGGATCTGTCTCCCTACGCATTAAGGTTCCCACAAATCGGGTCTACTCCCTAATCATTTGTCCACTCAAGCACTAATCTTAGCCATTAAAATCATATCGACCCTCATATGTTATTAAAAGAAGTCACTGTCACACAGCAAGTTTCACCTTCAAGCGAATCACGATTCATTTCTCTTTAATAGTTGCTTACTTTATTAAAATCATGCTTGTCTAGTAAAACAACCCATAACTCTACTAATGGTTTATGGTATTTTCATTTTCAACATAGAAAGATTCTTAAAATCATAAAGAGTTTACTAATTTGTAATTTAAAGCTCAAGGTAAGTGGCCAGTATATAATTCAAACCAAGTTTCGTAACTAACTCCTTCAGTTTTGCCCATTTTCGTTTCGTTTAAATTTTTTTTATACTTAAGGAATAGGACATAATCCAACCAAAGCCTTAAAAACGTTTTTAAACTTGCTATTAGTTTGTTTTTTAGTTTCATAGACCTATCGACTATTCAGTTGGGTCATGCACTAAGTAGTTCAATGGTTTAGGATTGTTTTAAGCTACAAACGTCTTAACAAACTAAGAAGCAACTGGTGAACATTTAGGAACATTCGAAATTATGAAAGTAAGCTTTTAAAGGACCCTTTGGAAGATTTCAAGTTCACAAATCAATCACATAATGCCGCTTAGCAATTTCAAGAGGGTGGGTGTTCACAAATAGTACATTCATACCACTTCGCAGGAACAGTTTCACTAGAATCAATCTAACATTCCATATACCTCACAATCCACACGATTGCGGTCAATATCAAACCCAGGCGCCCTCCTCACATAACACCAACCACAAGAAACTTGAATCAGTCAGTAGTTCCACCTCAAACCATCCAACTACCAGCTCGGTTCATTAGTACAATAATTCAACCATTTAGTTCACAAATCAACATATAGAGGCAGAACATTCTCATGTAATTACCACAAACAACATATAAACATACCCATACTGATATGGCAGTAACATTTAAATAGAATTCAGCTTGCTATAATATTACCTTAGTCTAGTTAGCATCCTATGGGTATAACATTCACATGCAACCTTCAAAATAGAATTCAGGCATACTAAACTGATGCAGTAGCAGCGTTATGGCAATATTCTGCTTACTCTACAAATCTTTAAACTGACCGATTGTTACTACCACGCATCAACTCGATATGCAAGAATCTCAAAATCAGCATAATCACCATATTACTCAATTTTGGTTCTAAATTCTCCAAATACTAACTGCTAACTCAGGTTCTAACATGCATTAAATAAAATCAGTAAAATTCATTGAAATTACTAATAATTTAGGAGGAGAGAAACCCCACCTCGATTCCAAGCTAGAGGTTCAACTTCAAGGTTGCTGGCTTGACTTTGAGTGCTGGAAAACCCCCAATTCCTTGACCCTTGCTCACTAACACACGAACAGACCCAAACCGTGCCTAACCCATGCAATTCGGACCCCAAATCTGCCCGAAAATTCACTCACTGACTTGAGGTTGTGATGGATGCTTGAAACTGCGAATTTACGGCCAATTTATAGAGGATTTCAAGCAATCAGAAGCAAGATTGCATGGCCAAGCTTTAGCAAGTGTTTAGGGCTTTGATTCAACACCCAAACCCACCAAAAACGTGGTGGGTCTTCTCTGTTTTTCGCCCATATTTCACACCAAAGGTTTGTTAGCTTGTAGGGAACGTCGAATGATTTACAAGCTGGTTGTGGCGAAATTTTGCTGAAATTTGAGGCTGTTGGCTGCGTGTGTGGTGGAGGATCAGGAGGAAGAAGGAGATACAAAGCACAGAGAGCGAGACAGATGAATGGGGGTCAGGGGGTCACGTGCCTGGTGGAAGAAAAGGAGCCTCGCGCATTTTTACAAAAATACCTCTCATCCCCTATTTTTGTTTCAAGCTTGCCAAATACTTAACACCGCTAGTCTAATCTCGTACCCCATATTCCAAACCCGAATCGATAACATATTCCTCCGTCGATTATTCATTCCTAAATATATGAAGCTTGAATTAATAAAGAACGAAACTAATTCGAAGGCTAACAATCTAATCGTATTCGGGTTCCTACTTGATTTAGTATCCGTTAATAATTCTTATTAACACTTATTAAAATCATCGAAAAATTTTTAATCTAATAATAATAATAATAATAATAATATTAACAACGACAATAATATCCTTTTTAATAAAATTATTGTTCACCTAAGTACATCAATAATAATTTGACTCATATCGTTTACAAATTATAGTTTTATAAGGTAAAAAAGAGCAAGACAGTTAGCTTACCATGAAAATAAGAACGCGGGTATTACATAGACGCGATCATGAGCTTCTCGATCTCTCATAATAAATCTTTTCTTCTTTCTTAGTCCCCGTGATGATGACGAAGCCCTTCTTTTTTGTCTAGTGTGCCTAACTTCATGAGTAATTTTATTTTCTTGATGTAAGTCTCATTGTCTAGAAGATATTCCAACATTTGCGTATCATCATTAGATTCTTCAAGTATGAAGCTTAACCTGTATAATGATAATGAGGAAGAAGACGAGGAGGTTGAATCACTCATTGTGAACCACCTGGGTATAATAGTCATAAATAATAAATGTAATGTAAGTAATACACTAATTATATAATAAAATTCAAAATGAAAACTTAAAAAGAAATATTTCATTGCATAACTTAAAGAGGATTCATGCAAGTTACAACAAACATTTCTTAAATTAACATAGAATACATAGCATACATTTTTTAGACTGCTACTTAGGTCAAAACCTTGATGTGGATTTTATGTTTAGTTTTAAAATCCTTTTTACTTGCAAGTGCACAAGGTTAATTGTAGACTAGCGAGTATGGGTGTCGATCCCACAAAGAATAATAGTGATTTTAAATTTAACTTTTCCTAAATTAATTAAAAGAATGATTTTAGACTGAGGAGTTTATCAATTAAATTTAAATAAAGAAACTAAAAAAATAAAGTAAATAAACAGAGACCAAATTAGAGAGATTTAGGATTTTGACTTCAATATTGACTTAATATTGCTTTACCAAATCCGATTAGGATTTAATTAGTCTTTTATTTAACCTAGCTACACGCATTAGGTCATTACTTTAAAAGATGAATTATAACTATTATTTTTGACATAAACTATCTAGTGGTTAGCATGAGTGATTCAATTTCGACATAACCTATATGTCTTCTAGCATAGTCTATTCAATTAATAATTATAATTTTAAGCACAATAGCATAATTCTTATGTTAGCCTACAAGGTCCAATATAGAAATGACGTAGAAAGTTAATCTACTGAAAAACAACATGTATAAATAATAGAATTAATTCACATAAATAAATTAGAATCAAATATAAACTCAAAATTATGCAATCTAAGAGTATAATAAAATCAAATATTATTAGTCAAGGATTCATCATCGTCCTAAATTATCAGCTTAGCCAATCATAGAAAGAGAAAATGCTACCAAGATTAGATGAGTCATGATATGGGATTAATGGTATATTTCGCTCACTAGAATCAAACTTTGACATTTAGCTATAAAATTGTGAAGTTCTGAAACTAAATTCACTAACTAGACTCACAAAGGAGGAGAGGAGAAAAAAGAAAAATAATTTGGCGAGCTTATTTTCTTCTCAACCCTTCAACCCAAATATTTTGTCTTAAAAAAGACTCTCTAGTTTATTACATAAAAGAAGAATAGAAGTGATAGAAGAATGGATTAATGGATGGAGTAATGGATTAGTGAATGATAGAATGGATGAATGAATGAATTGGTCCAACCTATGATCCATTTTTATAGTGGAAATTCCACCTCTCTTGGTGCCCAAAAATTAATGAAAATTAATTAATTGGATGTTATAGTGCATAAGAAAAGCTAGTCTTTAGCTAAGATTAATTTAATTAATTAGTCTTAGCTACGTCACTTGACTCATGTGGAAAATTAGAGCACTTTTAGAAAATAGAACTGCTGGGGCTAATGCTGCTGGGTTGAGTGCTGGTGGGCCACAAGGTTGTGAACAAACAGGCCCATTTGGGCGATCTGGGAAAGAGGAGAGAGAACTTAGAGCTAGCTAGCTGGGGTTTGCAGAACGGGCGAAGCCCAGGAGGGAAGGAAAGAGGTCGGGGAGGCTGGTGAAGCGGGCATGTGAGTTAGGCTAGGCCCAGTCATGGATTCTCAGGCCCGGGGGCGGAGAGAAGTAGAACGAGGCTGGGGAGGCATAAAGGGGAGCTGGCTTATTTGGGCCGTGTGGACCACCCCATACGAGAGACTTTTAGACCCCTGAGTGCGCAGCACCACAGGCCCTAACGCTCAATTTCATTCCTTTTTTCATCTCTTGGGCTTGGACTCTAGACACTACAAATATGAGAGATTCGAATAGAATTGAGCAAATATGCATTATTTATTTATAAAAATATATTTCAAAGACTTCAAAGTAGGTAAAACGAGGAATAAAATTACGTATAAAATATGAATCTTCAATGCCAAACTAAGGAGGTTGCATAATAAGTAAGGATGGTGTTTATTGGTATCCTTAGGACATATCTCATCAAGGTTCATTTTCAAAATCTGGTCCTCATACTTGTTCTCCTTAAGGAGCTGATACTTTTCTTAAAGGCATCTCTTAGTTGCATCGCTTGCTCAGGAGCTACCCTACCTCTCCTTCACTTTGACAGATCGTTCAAAGATATCATTCTTCCTGCATTCGATGTCCCTAACACGGATAGCTCTTTAATCATCAAATCCAACTTCGGGTCCTCAACTTTTCCCTTTGCCTTTTTCTTAGCGGATTTTCTTTCAATTGGGCAGATTATCTGACCCCCTTCTTTAGTTGGTGTATCTTTGCTGCTGGAGGTGGCTGGGGGTGGAGTTATCAGAGTATGCCCCCAATCTCATTTATCTTAAATCATTTATATGATGCTTCTACATAGTAATCATAGAAGGTCTCTAATTGAGAGTAGTTCCTGAGTAGCACCCACCAATGCATAAAGTCAAACTTCTTACCCATTTTATTCCATAAAAAACATTGGCTATCTTGATAGTATCCTCTTGATTCACCCCATTGTATCATCTGGTATGCCTCTACCACACAACCGCACTAATTGGATACCAATGGAGCGGCCCGGTTCTAATGAGCATTGCAAACATTTGCCATTCTCTTTGGAGCTCCGTCTGCGAGGTATTTATTAAAGGCGAGGGCCACCCTACCCCAAAATCCCGACTTTCTTTGGTCCGCCCTGGTTACAGGTTCGTGCTTATGTTTGTCCAAGATTTCAGTAGGCGATAACCCTTCTCCAGCATCCACTTGGACCCCCTCACTTCATTGTTAGTCTTTATTCTTAGGTTGAGGATGAGGAGTTAAAGAGCATGTAGGATGAGGATGTGGTGGATAATAAGGGGGACATTGACGCGTGGCTAGAATTTCTCATCTGAGGAGTATTTTAGCCTTGTGGCACGACATTCTATGGTGGGGGTTAATGTAAGAGGTAATATGCGGGGTAATGTGGTGGATATTGCATATTTGATGGGTTTGGGGAATTATTCGGGTTATTCTCTAGATCTCCTCATGAATTATCCCTCGTAAGTAAATTCATAAACGATTATGGGTGATTAGGATTGATTTTATGAGCACCTCTACATGTAACTAACAATTATTGTTTTTAAATTTTAAATTCATACACACATACCGAGCAAAAGTAACAGTCGAATAATTTATAATTAGACATGTAATTTGACATCTAAATGTGTAACTTAATATATAAACATGTAATTTTCCTAATACATACTATTTTAATTCAAGCCGACTAAAATAAATTAAGCACATAATAATTTAACAATTTAAATTCTAAATTCCACAAAATTCTAAATTTTTGAATTTTTAAAATAGCCCAACACACACACACACAAAAAAATATGTGCACACACACATATATACATATTAGTACTTGAATGATTTAAACTTAGAGATGAAAATAGCAAAGGATAAAGATCAACCCACCCTTTAACCTTCTAAAGCCAAAGCACCAAAGGTAAATTAAAGGGAAGACTCAATTTTCACCACTCCATTAGAGAAATAAAGAAATATGAGATTTTTGAGGAGATACTAAGCATCAAGCTTTCATTTTATTAATCCAAGTCTAAAAATTATTATAAAAGATTAAGCTAATAAATAGCTGAGTACCTCCTTCCCTAATTCATGTAGTAATGAGTATGAATACATGGAAATTAACCAATAAAATCATAGGTAGTGGTACAATTAGAAGGGGACCACAAGAATATAAGATGAGCTATAATTGATTGCAAATGCACTAGATTGGTGGCATCATCCACCACCGCAAATAGGTGATTTTTGGGCAGAGTTTTTTGGGAGCCTCTAGAAGAGTACTAGCTTTACAAGAAAGCTGAGCCTCTAAATTATCCATTTGCTAACCAAATTAATCTTTTAGTTAAAACTGTACAATTCTAGATCTACATTGACTCTTGCTAGGTTTAAGGATATTTCTCCGTCAATACTTGGAATTTGACGGCGTTCTATAGCTTGATTAAAAATAGACATTTAGGAGTATCTATAAATATTTAGTTTTCCAAAATTAGTGCTCATTTGCCCATTCAAAATAGAGTTAGAAATTAGGGGAGATATTCTACCCATGATATGAAAATAAGCCAAAGAAGCGATTATGGAGAATAAAGTAACTAAACTCCTTATTTGTGGCTAATAATTTCCTAACCACCTGTCTTACGCTTAATTCGGCTTCTTCAAGGATCCCAAGTTAACATTAACCCTGAAGGACCAAGTCCTTAACCCTCACTTCTAGGAGTTAACATTGTTTCCATTTGATTTATAGCCCTTGCTTAGAGGAGTAGATCAATCATTGGGTTTGTTCTGCATCAATCTCCCCCCGTAAAGAGAATTTTCCCTCAAATCTTCATTGTGGTCATCCTCTTCCTCAATCCAAATATTAAGTTCTCCAATATTAAAAGTGATAGATATTTACATGTCTCCCGCAAGCTGTATTTTATGCGCGTTCTCTCCCACCTTTTGCACCACCTTGTAAGGG
>JAKOGI010000415.1:0-13348 GCA_029747015.1 Carnegiea gigantea | reverse complement strand
CTAACTTCTTACTTAATTCCTGGGACGAAACGGGCAGAATTTCCCTAAAAACTGACCATTTCCAGGCTAAAAGCCTTACAATATGTCCCTGTAAATCAACGGAAGCGCAAACATTTGAAACATAGCTCAACGGCCACACGCCGGAGTTCATAACTCAACGAGCCACTCGCTCGGAGTACACCAATCAGATTGATGCATGAATAAAGAAGAAATGGAAGATACAACTCAACGGTTAACAGAACCGGAGTATTAAGATTTACATCCCAAAATATAGCTAAATTAAATCAAGAAGACATCTAACCAAGTTGATGGTTGGCTCAGGCGGCCATACACAAAGCGACCTTTATACTATATGCATTACATGAACTAGAATAATCGTTTACAGACCTTTATAAACTAAGAGTACATTACATGACTTCATTAAATACGTAAGATCCCTTTAAATGAGCACATACGACGCCTTGTAAGCAACAATAGGTTCCTTCTGGACTTATCTGACTCAACTTCTTCCTGTCAGAAAGAAAACCTGGGGAAAAGGGGAAAGAGTAGTGGGATGAGCAACCACACACTCAGTGAGTGTCCCCCAACCCCCTTAAAACCAAAACCGTTGCAGGCAATACTATCTTTACTAGTCACATATCACGTTTCCATACTTTACTATCATAATAGATATTCATAGAACCTTTATGGGAGGATCACTAAACATAAACTTCACTTCGACCACTCAGTCATATTTCTAGGTTCCTCAACGACGGAATTCTTTACTAGCAAGCAGTTAGGCACGTGAGTAAGCATCGAAGGCTAAGTATAAGAATCTTTTTTTTTTTTCATAAAATAACTTCCTAACACTCCATTTAAATTACACATGAACCCTCAATCATATGATGTGTATTTAAGGTTATCCTTTTTCATATTCACACTTTTCTTGATATTTCATTCATATAATATACAGATCACACACATACACACATATCAAGCATTTAAGTACCTTTAAACATCATATTAAGCCATATGACACCCTCGCATGCTATTCGCATATCAACGTTCGTTCTTTTAGGAAGAAACGCCTTCATTCATAGAATTTTTAACGTGCTATAACTTTCTTTCTCATCTCATACACTTTAAATCAGACAGGTTTGCTATGGATAAGAATGATGCCATATAAGATTAGAATCCACGTTCAACCATATTTAAGAATCATTCATAATGCATCCATTGAAAGCTTTCCTTTAATACATAGGCTAAGAATCCACATTCAAACATGTTTGAAGATCATTTCATAACTCATTCATTGAAAGCTTTCTTTCTTTCGTTGAAAACATTTTCTTAGTCTTCAAAGGAAGTCCCATTTCTTTTGGTCGCGTAGTGACCCTTATAAGCTTTCCATACATCATTCCATATAGCCTTTTGGGATCATAAAAAGAACTTTCTTTCCTTTTTAATCGTTTAAAAATGGCAAAGGGCCAATTGCTTTTCTTAACTTAGTACGAAAATACTTCTGGCATAAGATCATTACAGGTTGCTGATTGGGTAGGAACTATTCTCGATCCCATAGTGAGACCTACCGCTCACGCTTAAGCTCTTTCTCCCGGGATGGCTACATATAACATATCGGACCGTTACATTAGCCCTCGTCAGGGCCTCTAGGGTTTATCCGGACTTATCCCCTAGGTTAACATTACATCATATCATATTGTCCGCAGCACATTATTTTAGCCACTTAAAGCGTATCGGCCATAATGGCTAGTAATTTTCCGTTTCAAACAATAAAATCATTCAACGTATAATTCCCATCTCCCTTTTTGGTAAAAACGTTTTAGGGATTCCTTCCAAACACTATTTGAATAGCTAAAATAGGCCATAGCTCGTTACTAGACATGGCTATTATTCATTTAAAACACATGAAAAGTCATTTGCTAAAACATCACCCTTCCACACACATGTTACATTTTAAACATACAAGGAAAAGGGAAATACACATATCACATTTAAACACTTCGTAATCATTTCAACACAATGAGCCACACATGGCCTCGCAATCCACACGATTGCGGTAATTTCACAACCCGAACTCCCTCCTCACAAGCACCGTACCACAAGACCTCGAACGCTCATGATTCTTTCCTCAAACCATCCAACTACCAACTCAATTCATCGATTCATTAATCACAACCTATTATCATATTAGCTTATGTAAAAAGGGAGCAAGGTTTAGGCTCTTACCTGAGCAACCAGCATCATTCAGCGAAGCGTTACAATAAGCGTGCATATAGCCACATTTATTCATAAATCGACAACACTTTATTCAATAAATCAAACATAATTTGATTGTGAACATATACGATACATTTCGAAGCAACTTTCCTAAGCATGAATGTACAGAGAACAGAGGTTCGAGTGAAGACTAAGCATATTTCAATAGCTTCGAATTTAATTCGTTTACATGCATTAGCTAGTTTAACTCGAATCGAAGCTAAACACATTTATATAACTTCCCTTTATCATGCATTAGCTAATCCACTTGATTCGAAGCTAAACACATTTCATTAACCTCAAAATTAGCTCATTTGCACGCATCGGTTAATCACTTCGAATGGAAGCTAAACACGTTAAAAGGACTTCGATTTTAACCCTTTTTCATATATTAGCTAAATAACTTGAATAGAAGCTAAGCATGTTAACACAACTTCGATTTTAATTCTCTTTCGCACGTTATCTCATTAACTTGAGTCACGCTAAACATGTTAATATAACTTCGTTTTTAATTCTTTTTCATGCATCAACTAATTAACTTGAATCGATGCTAAACACGTTAAATTAACTTCGAATTAGCATCTCAAGCATGAATTACATTCATTGTTTCGAATCGACGCTAAACACATTTAAATTACTTCGAATTAACATCTTAAGCATGAATTACATTCATTGTTTCGAATCGACGCTAAACACATTTAAATTACTTCAAATTAACAACTCAGGCATGATTCACGTTTATTGGTTCGAATTGAAGCTAAACGCACATAATTTGCATCAATTTACAATCTCAGGCATCCATTAACTACATGCATTCGAATTAACGGTAAACACGTATAATTCACTTCGAATCACAATCTTAGGCATCCATTAACTACATGAATCGAACCTAAGCAGGTATAGCTCACTTCTTGCCATTTCTAACGCATTTAACAAATCCTAACTTGACATGCAACATCAATCTGCTGAAAACATTTTCGAAATTAGTAATAGCTTAGGAGGCAAGAACACCCACCTGGACTCCAAGCTAGAGGACTCGTTCGAAGGCACTAGGCTCGACCTGAGGTACTTGAAAACTCCCATCTTTGACTCCTTTTCTCACTGACCACACGAACAAACCCCATAACACGTCTAAACCCGCGCAATTCGAACCCTAATTTCACCCAAACACTCACTCACTGACTCGGTTGAGGAGAATGCTCGAAGCTACGAATTCACTCGCGAATTGCAGAGGAATTGACACAACTAAAAGCTAGATGACATGGCCTTGCTTCGACCTGTGTCTGGGCTTCAAACCGCCGACCAAACTCACCTAAACCGTGGTGGTTCTTCCCCGTTTCTGCTCAAATTTCGCACTAGACGTTCGTTTGTTGGTGGGGACGCTTGAATTAGGGGAATTTCGAATTGGGTTGAGGCAAAATCAAGGGTTTCTCGAGCTTCCTTGGTGGCGTCCATGGTGAGGGAGGAGAAGAGGAAGAAGAGCAGGGAAGAGAGAGAGAAGCATCGGCTTCCTGGGGTTCACAACCGGGTAGAAGGGGAAAATAAAAGGGGTTAGGTGAATTTACAAAAATGCCCCTCCTTCCTTTCTTTTGTTCTAGGTTGTTCAATAAAATGGCACCGCTAGTCTGATTTCATACTTGACCATCTGGCCCCGAATCGATAATACGACCTTCTATCGACTATTTGTTCCCAAGTACGTCAAGGTTCGATTTAAATAAACCACAAAACTAATTCTAAGGTTGAAAACCTAATCGTTTTCAGGAAACGACTAAGTAAATCGAATAACGACTAAATTAAATTATCGATATAACTTAAAGGCATAAATGGCACGAATTGACTTTGAAATCAATAATAGCAATAATAATCTCGTCTTTAATGAAATTATAGCTCCCAAAAGCACATTGACAATAATTTAACTCATATAGTTGCTAAAAATACGAATTTAGATCGTAAAAAGGAAATTTAGTTAGCTTAACGGAAAACAAAAAATGCGGGGTCTTACACTCTTCCCCCCTTAAAAGAATTTCGTCCCCGAAATTCCAAATCTAAGTTCGGTCTTTCCTAGAATGCATGCCCACAACTAGGATTTACGCGGTAGGTTATCAAAAAGGTTTCATTTGCAATCACTACTTCCTTTAAATCAAAAGAAAAAGGCATATGGTATCCAGTCTCCTCCTCGCCAATCCTCTTCAAGCGTCTACCCGCTCTATTTAGGCGCCGAGGGCAAATCGCCTTGAAGAGGGGCAACTGAGTTGGCGTAGAAAACCATGTCGAGTTTGATTCGAAAATGAAACATAGATTTTTGATATTCTAGACTCAGTTTGCATGGCAGGCAACAACTCTCTGCGTATGCACCTACAAGTGAGAATCTAAAGGTGTGGCACCTGGGACGATGAGATCGCAAGGTTAAATATGGCAGTCTCATTCCAAAGCATGAATTCAGTCACTTGTGGAATCACGATGATCATCAAGGAAATTTTTACAACACATTGGGAATAATAAGAGAGTCACGTAGCACCCCATAGCATTACTCGAGCACAATAGTACCGCATGGCATCAGCATTTCAGCATTCTCAAGTCTACGAATTTGGAGATAACATGCAATCCGACTAACATACATTCAGCAAGCAATTTACAAAATGAAAACATACATGATTGACATGATCCCGAGTATTCTACCACACTACTTTCTTAGACATGAGGTATATATATATGTCCATGAACGTTATTCAGGTAAATGCAGCTCTACCTTCATTTAGTCATGCATTACATACATCGAGTTCGACTAATCCAACTATAATGCGAGAAACCAGCATTGATGAGCTATGAATGATGATTCCAGAGTCATGGTACGAAACTAGCCACACACATCAAGTCGATCTAACTAATACAGCCACAGGTTCAATTAAACTCAAACCAAGCAATTACAAAAACTCACTTTGTTGGCATTTGATCATAAACACATCGATGGTTCCATACAACGATCCTATCTATATGTACTCTTATGGTCTTACACAGCAGATGACATCAAACAGATCTTTAAGGCATGTGGACCTACATGTTGTCACATAGAAAGAACACGTAGGCATGTAGGTATGCGTACAATCCTCCTTTTGCAGTTTATGGTCAACGGCATGCTTTAAACCCCATCCAATTTAGGAAAGATTGGTGTTGAGCGGCCAGAATTGTGTGGGTATGGTTGACGTCCATGGCCTCATAGGCACACGTTGAGGTCTTAGTGTCTTACGAGGTACATCTATCTTATAGGGGATCGTAGGAGTCTTATTGTAGGTCGCTAGCCTTAGGAGGGATCGTCTACGACGTACAATTCCAAAGTCTGCTAGGTTCTTTCTCCCTTGAGCTTTCTGGGTATATCAGGGTTCGTTCGGGCCAAAACATCTCACCCCACTCATGAATAGTAATTCGTATGATAGGAAGCAAGTAATGCACGATTTAGGCAACAATTACAAAGAAGGAGAACGGTAGGTACACTTTTACGGAATGTACCATCAGCACATAAATTTTCACACATGCATACGAAAATATCCTTTAATTTCACTCTGGCAAATCAAAAGTCACATCAGCAATGTACCATTTAGTAGGATTATCAATCATGGCAGCCAATTTCCAATCATTCCTTTTCCAGCTTAATACGAAGCATTCTATCAACATTCACGTCTACCACATACGCATTTACGAGCAACATTTGATAAACATAAGGGCGCGCATTAGTGAACCTAGACTACCTCATCATTACTAACGAAAAGCTAATTCTTCGGTGTAAGAAAAACTCGGCTCGATAGTCAAAACGACATTAACATCTCAAAATCTTGAGTTCCAAAAGATTAAAAAAAAATAATAATAAAATAAAATAAACTAAAATAGCTCATCTATTTCGAATCTCTTTGTTTTCAATAAAAGGACGGTTAACTGCTTCTAGCTCGCTCCCTACCAACCTTTAAGTACATCTGCTCACTCCATTATGGGGCCCGAGGAGCAAATTGTACTTTAGGGGCAAAGACGAGCTTAAAGAAAGGTCTTTCAATCGTCCGACTTTAAATCGACGTGCTTGAACTATTGATCCTCTTATCAGAACACACGAAGAAAACGTTTGTCATTCAAAACATCACTTAGCTCACACAAGAACATGGAAGTGAATTGGATTCACGTCCTAACACACAGCTCACATTTTATTCGTTCGGTTTACCCGGATCGCATAAAAGTCAATCAATGAAATCAATTAACACATTAGGAACATATTGCACCAATGAAGTTCTCACAATGTCACTTGAAGGCGTGGGCAGAGCTATTTGACTCCTACACTAACGCATAACTTGCCGCTTTTACTCAATCGACCTTCTCGAGCCATACGTAAGTCGCAAATGGCCATACTATAGGGCACATGTGCACACAGAGTAGGCATACGTCACATAATCACAAAGTGTTCCTAGGTGATTATATGAAATGCAAGACTCAGGTCGCGGCCTATGGTCGCAGGACCTTTGCTCTGATACCATCAATGTAACACCCCCAGCCCCTAGGCCAGAAGCGTTACGCTTTTCTAACTTCTTACTTAATTCCTGGGACGAAACGGGCAGAATTTCCCCTAAAAACTGACCATTTCCAGACAAAAAGCCTTACAATAAGTCCCTGTGAATCAACGGAAGCGCAAAACATTTGAAACATAGCTCAACGGCCACACGCCGGAGTTCATAACTCAACGAGCCACTCGCTCGGAGTACACCAATCAGATTGATGCATGAATAAAGAAGAAATGGAAGACACAACTCAACGGTTAACAGAACCGGAGTATTAAGATTTACATCCCAAAACATAGCTAAATTAAATCAAGAAGACATCTAACTAACTTGATGGTTGGCTCAGGCGGCCATACACAGAGCGACCTTTATACCATATACATTACATGAACTAGAATAATCGTTTACAGACCTTTATAAACTAAGAGTACATTACATGACTTTATTAAACACGTAAGATCCCTTTAAATGAGCACATACGACGCCTTGTAAGCAACGATAGGTTCCTTCTGGACTTATCTGACTCAACTTCTTCCCGTTAGAAAGAAAACCTGGGGAAAAGGGGAAAGAGTAATGGGATGAGCAACCACACGCTCAGTGAGTGTCCCCCAACCCCCTTAAAACCAAAACCGTTGCAAGCAATACTATCTTTACTAGTCACATATCACGTTTCCATACTTTACTATCATAATAGATAATCATAGAACCTTTATGGGAGGATCACTAAACATAAACTTCACTTCGACCAGTCAGTCATATTTCTAGGTTCCTCAACGACGGAATTCTTTACTAGCAAGCAGATAGGCCCGTGAGTAAGCATCGAAGGCTAAGTATAAGAATCTTTTCTTTTCATAACATAACTTCCCAACACTCCATTTAAACTTACACGTGAACCCTCAATCATATGATGTGTATATAAGGTTATCCCTTTTCATAATTACACTTTTCTTGGCATTTCATTCATATAATATACATATCACACACATAAACACATATCAAGCATTTAAGTACCTTTAAACATCATATTAAGCTATATGACACCCTCGCATGTTATTCACATATCAACGTTCATTCTTTTAGGAAGAGACGCCTTCATTCATGGAATTTTTAACGTGCTATAACTTTCTTTCTAATCTCATACACTTTAAATCAGACAGGTTTGCTATGGATAAGAATGATACCACATAAGATTAGAATCCACGTTCAACTATGCTTAAGAATCATTCATAAAGCATCCATTGAAAGCTTTCTTTTAATACATAGGCTAAGAATCCGCATTCAAACATGCTTGAGGATCATTTCATAACTCATTCATTGAAAGCTTTCTTTCTTTCGTTGAAAACGTTTTCTTAGTCTTCAAAGGAAGTCCCATTTCTTTTGGTCGCGTAGCGACCCTTATAAGCTTTCCATACATCATTCCATATAGCCTTTTGGGCTCATAAAAAGAACTTCCTTTCCTTTTTAATCGTTTAAAAATGGCAAAGGGCCAATTGCTTTTCTTAACTTAGTACGAAAATACTTCTGGCATAAGATCATTACAGGGTGCTGATTGGGTGAGAACTATTCTCGACCCCATAGTGAGACCTAACGCTCACGCTTAAGCTCTTACTCCCGGGATGGCTACATATAACATATCGGACCATTACATTAGCCCTCGTCAGGGCCTCTAGGGTTTATCCGGACTTATCCCCTAGGTTAACATTACATCATATCATATTGTCCGCAGCACATTATCTTAGCCACTTAAAGCGTATCGGCCATAACGGCTAGTAATTTTCCGTTTCAAACAATAAAATCATTCAACGTATAATTCCCATCTCCCTTTTTGTTAAAAACGTTTTAGGGATTCCTTCCAAACACTATTTGAATAGCTAAAATAGGCCATAGCTCGTTACTAGATATGGCTATTATTCATTTAAAACACATGAAAAGTCGTTTGCTAAAACATCACCTTTCCACACACATGTTACATTTTAAACATACAAGGAAAAGGAAATACACATATCACATTTAAACACTTCGTAATCATTTCAACACAATGAGCCACACATGGCCTCGCAATCCACACGATTGCGGTAATTTCATAACCCGAACTCCCTCCTCACAAGCACCGTACCACAAGACCTCGAACGCTCATGATTCTTTCCTCAAACCATCCAACTACCAACTCAATTCATCGATTCATTAATCACAACCTATTATCATATTAGCTTATGTAAAAAGGGAGCAAGGTTTAGGCTCTTACCTGAGCAACCAGCATCATTCAGCGAAGCGTTACAATAAGCGTGCATATAGCCACATTTATTCATAAATCGACAACACTTTATTCAATAAATCAAACATAATTTGATTGTGAACATATACGATACATTTCGAAGCAACTTTCCTAAGCATGAATGTACAGAGAATAGAGGTTCGAGTGAAGACTAAGCATATTTCAATAGCTTCGAATTTAATTCGTTTACATGCATTAGCTAGTTTAACTCGAATCGAAGCTAAACACATTTATATAACTTCGAGATTAATTCCTTTAACATGCATTAGCTAATCCACTTGATTCGAAGATAAACACATTTCATTAACCTCAAAATTAGCTCATTTGCACGCATCGGTTAATCAATTCGAATGGAAGCTAAACACGTTAAAAGGACTTCGATTTTAACCCTTTTTCATATATTAGCTAAATAACTTGAATAGAAGCTAAGCCTGTTAACACAACTTCGATTTTAATTCTCTTTCGCACGTTATCTCATTAACTTGAGTCAACGCTAAACATGTTAATATAACTTCGTTTTTAATTCTTTTTCATGCATCAACTAATTAACTTGAATCGATGCTAAACACGTTAAATTAACTTCGAATTAGCATCTCAAGCATGAATTACATTCATTGTTTCGAATCGACGCTAAACACATTTAAATTACTTCGAATTAACATCTTAAGCATGAATTACATTCATTGTTTCGAATCGACGCTAAACACATTTAAATTACTTCGAATTAACATCTTAAGCATGAATTACATTCATTGTTTCGAATCGACGCTAAACACATTTAAATTACTTCAAATTAACAACTCAGGCATGATTCACGTTTATTGGTTCGAATTGAAGCTAAACGCACATAATTTACATCAATTTACAATCTCAGGCATCCATTAACTACATGCATTCGAATTAACGCTAAACACGTATAATTCACTTCGAATCACAATCTTAGGCATCCATTAACTACATGAATCGAACCTAAGCAGGTATAGCTCACTTCTTGCCATTTCTAACGCATTTAACAAATCCTAACTTGACATGCAACATCAATCTGCTGAAAACATTTTCGAAATTAGTAATAGCTTAGGAGGCAAGAACACCCACCTGGACTCCAAGCTAGAGGACTCGTTCGAAGGCACTAGGCTCGACCTAAGGTACTTGAAAACTCCCATCTTTGACTCCTTTTCTCACTGACCACACGAACAAACCCCATAACACACCTAAACCCGCGCAATTCGAACCCTAATTTCACCCAAACACTCACTTACTGACTCGGTTGAGGAGAATGCTCGAAGCTACGAATTCACTCGCGAATTGCAGAGGAATTGACACAACTAAAAGCTAGATGACATGGCCTTGCTTCGACCTGTGTCTGGGCTTCAAACCGCCGACCAGACTCACCTAAACCGTGGTGGTTCTTCCCCGTTTCTGCTCAAATTTCGCACTAGACGTTCGTTTGTTGGTGGGGACGCTTGAATTAGGGGAATTTCGAATTGGGTTGAGGCAAAATCAAGGGTTTCTCGAGCTTCCATGGTGGCGTCCATGGTGAGGGAGGAGAAGAGGAAGAAGAGCAGGGAAGAGAGAGAGAAGCATCGGCTTCCTGGCGTTCACAACCGGGTAGAAGGGGAAAATAAAAGGGGTTAGGTGAATTTACAAAAATGTCCCTCCTTCCTTTCTTTTGTTCTAGGTTGTTCAATAAAATGGCACCGCTAGTCTGATTTCATACTTGACCATCTGGCCCCGAATCGATAATACGACCTTCTATCGACTATTTGTTCCCAAGTACGTCAAGGTTCGATTTAAATAAACCACAAAACTAATTCTAAGGTTGAAAACCTAATCGTTTTCAGGAAACGACTAAGTAAATCGAATAACGACTAAATTAAATTATCGATATAACTTAAAGGCATAAATGGCACGAATTGACTTTGAAATCAATAATAGCAATAATAATCTCGTCTTTAATGAAATTATAGCTCCCTAAAGCACATTGACAATAATTTAACTCATATAGTTGCTAAAAATACGAATTTAGATCGTAAAAAGGAAATTTAGTTAGCTTAACGGAAAACAAAAAAATGCGGGGTCTTACACTGCAAAAATTCATGTTCGACATGGGTCGTCCTAGGATTCTCCTCGAGTCAATTCAGGAATTATTTATTTCCTCTTTCGCTGAATTTTGGGTTTGAACTTACCATGTAAGAAAAAAGAACAAATGAATAAAATAGTTTTTTTTAAGGATTTCTTCTCCTTGAAGCCATCCAAACTATGCGCCCCTCTCTCCTCCCCTCCTGCCCCTATGCGACCCCCAACCTAAAATGCCCCCCATTGAACTCTAGACCCCTAGAATCCTCTCTCTCTCTTCCTCTCCATACCACACCCCTCCCCCCTCTATGCGCTCTCCCCCTCTTCACTCACTCTCTCACTCTCTTTTTCTATGCCCTCTTTCTCTCTCTTTTTCTATGCCCTCTTTCTCTCTGTTGCTCTCTCTCTCCATCTCCCTCACATCACCATGCACCAGTGCCACCCCTCCAATGCCGCCGTGCCACGGGTCCCCTCCTCCTCCTCTATATTGTAGTGAGTACTTATATACCATGCACACTCATGCTGGGCTCTAGCGCCAAACATCCAAGATTTAGCTTTTCTTTGTCCTTCTTTATAAATTTTGATTTTAACAATTTAAATCACTAATTTTGTGGTGGGTTTATAAATTTTCATATTTGAATTCCATGGGTGAAGACGTTTCTAAACACTCCTTTGAAGAATCGCATCAAGGTATTGAGCGATAAGCCTAAACTAGTAACGGAGCCCGTATATTGTACGGAATTCAGGTAACAATCATGCCCTAACCTTTCCCCGAGTTACCTGCGCACTGAATATGGTAAGAATTGATTTAATTGCTGATTTAATGAGATTATGGTATGAGTTAAGTAAATGTGACGGTATAGTTGAAATGCATGGTTGGGTTATACTAACGTAAGTTGTATATTATGGTGATGCCCTTGAGGACTGAACTGATTCTGAATGAGTTATGCATGTTAAATTGGCATGTAATTTATATAAGTACAATAGAAACTGTAAAGACTGATTTTGGGTGAGATTGTTAACTGGATTATGTTTATTGAAGGCCAATAGCCTTTCTCTAGAAATAGTGATGCATGTGAGCGGCCACGTGCCCTGATTGGACATAGGCCAGGTTAGCGGTAGCCATCTATGGTGATGGCAGGCCAGGAAATGGTTAAGCGGTAACTGTCATAGATGGCGGTAGGCCATGAGTAAGTTAAGCGGCTGCACTAAACCCGAACTCAGGCTATGAGACCTAGTGAGGCTGATCACCCTTAAATCTGATTATAAGTGGTCGAAGCTGAAATAAATTGGGTGCATCACTGAGATCATGCAAGAATGGACGATTGCACTAATGGAAAATAAGTCAGTGTGACCTTGTCGTTCCCCTATCCCTAAAATGCTTTCGAAATGAATTTGTGTGCGCAGTTTAACTGCTAGGGGTGATTGTTTACTGAGTTTATCTCACTTTTGTAAAATGTTTTGTTTCAGGTGAATTAGTTTTGGAAGGGACTGGGGGACAAAAGATAGAGCGAGGCCCTGACGCCTGATCGAAGGATACCAATCTTTAGCTATTTAGAGAATGGATTTCATTGAACCATTGTTTCAATTTGGCAGTTGTTTATTAATAATTGAACTCTACACATTGAAGTATTATGAGGAAACTTTGAATTAAAATTTTCTTTTTTTTATTCGATACACAGCCTGGTATTTACAAGAAGGTAATACGGTGCTAACACCCCAAGCTAGGTTCTGCTGCCATATAGGTCAACGATTAGCAACAAAATGAAATTGGAAACCTGGGATGTTACAATACACACACACACACACACACACACACACACACATATATGTATGCGCGTGTGCGTGTGTGTGTATATATATATATATGAATGCGTACGTATGTGTGTGTGTGTGTGTGTGTGTGTATATATATATACATGTGTGTGTGTGTGTGTGTGTTTATATGACTATATGTATCTATATATATATAGATATATATATATAATATATATATATATATATATATATATATGTATGTATATATATATATGCGTCTATTTATGTATATATGTACGAACGTATGTATATATGTATACATACATAGATATATATATTTATATATACATATACACATTTATATATATATACATATATGTCTGTGTGTGTGTGCGTGTATATACATATATATATAAATATATATATATATATATATATATACATACTA
>JAKOGI010000414.1:602500-622481 GCA_029747015.1 Carnegiea gigantea | reverse complement strand
ATATATATATATATATATATATGTATTTATATTTTTCATTGTAAGAAAGGTAAGAAATACAATCTAGGATGCCCTTATCTTAAGGGTTCATCCTAAATTATCATCAACAAGGATAAAACAAAGGTCCTGCGAGGAGCCGCATCTCACACATTTATGGAATGAACTGATAACCCAAACTTAACCAGCCAATCAGCGGCACTATTCCCTTGCCTAAAAATGTGGTTAATAATGACATTGTTAAGACCAGTAAAGAAAGATGTGATATCTTGAACTAGCACTTCAATTGCCCATGGGGTTTGTATTTTTCCTTGTACCACTTGTATTAGAATGCTGTTATCTCTTTCAATGTGGATATCTGCAAATCCGGCTTGTACAGCTGCCTTGATTCCGTTACGCGTTGCTATAGCTTCCGCCACTAATACTGATGTTGCTCCTAGATTGAATGCTGCCACTTGTAGAAAACGTCCTTTCCAATCGCGAATGATAAATCCTCCTCCTCCTGCTCCCTGTGAACTCTTAGATCTATCAAAGTTGATTTTGGCGAATCTTCCTTGTGGCTTCTGCCAAGATATCCATTCTGTCTTCTTGTGACCATGGTTTGAAGGAGGTGGTGAGGATGGGAAAAGTGTTTGTGAAACTTTGTGTTTAATACGCCACTCGGTGTTGGCACGTTTTGTGTGTAAAAGGGATATAACAGGATTGACTATTTCATGATGAAATATTTGATTATTCGGGTTTACCAGATAGTCCATAAGAGCGCTACGAGCCTCTCTAACGTACTGGGCGGTAAAGAACCCCTAAGGTTGGAGAGTGGGTTTTCTATCTTCATCTGAGAATTCAGCGGGAGGTCAACAGTGACCCAATTGTGATCACTTGCCACTTGCCAAATCTGTTGGGCTTTCTGGCATCCAATGAATAGATGCTCTGCAGTCTCAATAGCCACATTACGGTGAGGGCAAAGGGGATCAATATCCATACACCTTAGTATTAAGTTTCCTCGAGTGGGAAGGGACATGTGACATAATTGCCAAAGAAAGATCTTTAGCTTAGGCATAATATCTAACTTCCAGATCCACCTGAATTCCCAGGAATGGGATTTTCGCAGATCCAATCCATGTACAGCCCAGGTTGCATACTCAGTGGAAAAATCTCCACTTCCAGAAAGGCCCTAACAGATAGAATCAGGAATAGCGTTGTATGGAATAGGTGTTGCCAAAATTACCTGTAGATAAGTATGGCTAACTAGTTGCCGTAGTCTTATAATATCCCATGCCTTAGACGGAAGAATAAAATGTGAACTTTAAGAGATGTGTCAAGGCTAGATATGTCAGGAACACTCATAAGATCAGCAAGACAATGATTATCACACCAACTATCTAACCAGAAGTTGATGTTGGTTCCATCTCCTATTTTCCACCTTATTCCTTGACGGAATTGTTGACGATTCCTTTGGAGACACTTCCACACCCATGAATCAGCTTGACGAGGTTTGGCCAGAAAGACGTGTTCATTAATAGGATACTTGCCAAGCATTTGGTCTGTCCAGAGACATTGCTGATTAAAAGTTTCCATGTTGGCTTACTCAAGAAGGCACTATTAACTGATTCGGTCTTTCTAAGGCCAAGAACTCCCGCTTGTTTGGGCCCATAAATTTTATCGCAGGAAATCATTGGTAATCCTTTATTAGTATCAGATTTCTTCCAAAAGAAATTACGACTAATTTGATCAATTTTCCTACTAGTCGAAGTAGGTAATTGAAAGCATTGCATAGTGTGTGCAGGCATAAACTCTAGATTTGTCTGAATCTACCTGCTGTAGAAATGTTGTTAGCTTTCTAGTTTTGGAGCTTAGATGTCGTTTCTTTAATGAGTTTAGCAAAAGTGTTAGCATTTGGTCTTCCCTTAAAGACTGGGCAACCCAGGTACTTACCTAAGGTATCTCGGTATTTAATATTAAAGATAGATGAAACAATTGTTGGTCACGAGAACTTGCATTTTTAGAGAAGATAAGAGAGGATTTCCGAAAGTTGATGAGAGTTCTTCAGAATTTTGACAGGAACTAGTCAGAATGCCACAAGGTTTCTGGCATGCCTCAAGATTTGGTTGAAAAAAAAGAGGCTATCATCCGCAAATAAGAGGCATGGTAATCGCTCGGTTCCAGTTTTCTTCTCAACGAGTTGTTCATGAAGTGCTCGTGTTAACACTTCCATGCAAATAAGAAAGAGATAAGGTGATAAAGGATCCCTTGTCATAGTCCTCTAGTTGGAGTAAAAAAAACCCGAAACCTCATCATTCACAATAACCGAGTAGGAGACTGTGGTAACACATTGCTAGACCCAATTAGTCCATTTGTCATGAAATCCTAGTTGTCTAAGACTTTCAAATAGGAATTTTCCTTTCATATTATTAAATTTGTTGATGAACTTGTGGGCTAAAAGAATATTACCATGGATGGAACGAAGAGGGACAAAAGCACTTTGAACAGGGTCAATAATTTTTCTAAGTATCGATCGCATTCTATTCACCTGAATTTTCGCAATGATCTTGTAAAGGATATTGCATAGGCTGATTGGACGAAACTGTGCTGTTACTGAGGGATTTGCCACCTTAGGGATTAAAGTGATTAGAGTATGATTAATTTGCCGTAAGAGCTTCCCTTCCTGAAAGAAGGATTTCACGGCCTTACAAAAATCATGCTGAAGAACATACCAATAATCTTAAAAAAAGGCAGCACCAAACCCATCAAAGCCGGGGGCTTTAAATTTGTCCATTTGGAAGACAACCTCTCTAACCTCGTGATCCTCAACAGGTTTAATTAGACTCTCATTTTCGGTCAATGAGATCATATTGGGGAGGTCAACCTCAATCGAAGAGGAGTCATGCGTAGTTTTGAACTGCTGTTTAAAGTCATTAACAAATAATTGTTTAATATCTTCAGAATCCTCTATTCAAACTCCTGAAGAGTCTTTAATTTTAAAAACTATCGATCGTGATTTCTGTGCTTTCATGACTTGATGAAAATAGCAAGTATTTCTATCTCCATTAACTAACCAATTTTTTCATGCTAGCTGTCCCCAACATTTCTGATTAAAGCGATGCATCTTCTCACGCTGTTTAATAAGTCTGTATTGCCAGCTATTAAGCCGAGCACTATTTGGCTGTGCCACAAGTTTCTGTTCAACGTGTAATAGTTTGTCAGCATTTCATTCAGGTTTTTGTTTAAAGTTGCCAAAGGTGCGTTTACTCCACGGTTTGAGGTCAAGCTTGACCTTTTTTAATTTTTGTGCGATACAGTACATTGGCGTGCCGGGTAAGAACATTTTCCAATTGCGTTTAACCATATAAGGCGTATCTTGATACTAGGTCCAAGAATGTTGATACCGGAAGTTTGTACCCTTTCTTGGAGGATGCTCAGGGTCGGTATTAAGATAGACATAAGAATGTTCTGAACAAGTAAAAGCATTGGTCACAAAATACTTCGGGAAGAGTTGGAGACGGTCTTCCCTGAAAATAACTTTGTCGAGTTTTTCATAAATAAGCTGACCATGTAGAAATTTTTTTCATGTAAAAATCCCTCCTTGAACATCATCATCAAAACCTTTACAACTTGAAAGAAAATCATTAAGTCTTTGCAACCAGAAGGCACACAGTGGCGTGCCCCCAATTTTTGCAGACGTATGCAGCATTTCATTGAAGTCTCCTAGAATACACCAACGCAATCTTATAAGATCGTTGAGATTATTAAGATAAGTCCAGAATGCATTTTTTTCATGACTTTGAGCCGGAGCATAAACTGCGGTAATGATACATTGTTTATTAGTACTTTTATCAAGGACTGAGCAATGAATGGCTCAATGTTCCTTGGCAATGATGTTGAGTCCAACGTTTTCATCTTTCCACAACCACCAAATGCCCCCCACATGATTATGCAGTAAGATGAAGTCATAATTACAGAATCCTAAGGAACTGATAATCCGCCGAGTATTTTGTTCATTGACCATTGTCTCAGTCAAGATTAGTATATCATGATTAATAGTTCGGTCAATAAATCCAATCTCAAGTTTAAGTTGGGCCTTTTTGGCCCCTTGAACATTCCATACAATTATCTTCATTAGACACGACGGGATTGAGGTGCATTATTCAGTCATAAACCATGGTCCGCCCAAATTACGAAAGTGAAAGCTGACAGGGGTGCATGCCCCTTGAGTTTCCTTAGAACAGACGGTGAACTTGTCAACCCTAAACGATCGCAGGAAAGCAAGACACACCTCTTTCATAAATGAAGACAAATTGGCACCATGCTGTAACATCGGGTCAGCACAATACAGTGATAAGTGTTGTATCCAAGCAATATTGTTACAAATTAACACACATAATAGAGTTCGGATGATCCAACGGATCAGGCGGAAACATGGCCTTGGGAACAAGCAAATGTGCTTCGTTCCTCTCACCAAACTATATACAACACATACAATGTTCAATAAAATCCATATCAGATTGGATACATTACAAACATTAGACAACCCTCCTTGACAGGAGCCCCTACCTGAAATGCAACAAGGTATTTCTACCAGAAGCGCAGCAGTACAAAAAGAAACACTAATGTGGCTTTTCCGGCTTTCAGAGGGCCACCATTACGCACACGTGACGTAACCCTTATGCACCCTGCACCATGCTTGAAAAGAAATTATAGCCCAAAATAAATTGAAAGCATTAGTACCGAGAGGAACAAGGTCGGAAGGAACCTGTGTGCTGCTGGAAAGACAACGCCAGATGCAAACAAAAAGAGAGGCCTAGATTACACCCGTTTTTGTGATAAAACAATGCAAAAACCAATTCAAAGTCACAGATAGCAGCGCAGTCTAGCTGTTATCATCCTCGACTGGGGACATAACCGAGCTAAAGGTGCTAGTCTCTAGCCACCAAAGGATGCACATCCTGGCAGCACAGAGATGCACTAAAAGCAATGTACGACTGAACCAGAAAAAACTAGAGAAAAACCAGAGCCAAAACAATGCAAACAATGCAAAGACCACCTCAAACTCTCGAACTAAAAGTCTCAGTTGCCGCCTCCTCCCAATGAGGGGTTGGCAAGCAATCAAAGGCAAATCACTCGCTAAAAACCAAATCCAAACCATAGTGTAACTGAATAAAAGTTTCAGCAACAACAAGCGAAATAAATTACAATACCAATTCAACCTGCTAACATAACCTGCTGGCCAAGAGAAATCCAGACAAACCAACTGATAACATTCTGAGTACACTCTCCACAAGCAGCCACTACAGATAGTGAGGCCTTCAACAGGCGACAAAAGAATAGGCCACCACAGACAACACCCAATCGAACACAACCCAGCACAGTACAACGCGAACAACAATAGAACCCAAGGCTTAATATAGACAACCAGATTAATGAAAAAAATCATTCATAAAAACAAACATAAGAGAGAGAGGTGTGTCAGTAAATCAGCAATCAGTAATAGAAAGCATAAACTTGGGGCACAAGGCAGAGGCAAACCGGTTGTCACACGGCACCACTCACTTGGTTGGGTCATGAATGGAAAAGGAGAGCTATGGCACACCTTACCCCAAGCTTTCGGAGAGGGAGAACCAATGATACGGGCCGTACAGCGGGGAAAATGGCCCTCATCAGAACCAATTATGACGGCACCACCGTAATCCGCTTGAATCAAACGCAGAGTTCGCGATCTGGAACTAAGATTGAGCACGTCAAACTGTAACGGTTCAGAGGGGTAATCATAGGCCCGAATAAACGCAAACAGGCCATTAAAACTATCATCACTATCACTCTGAACACCGGAATGGCCACCAGCAGCACTCTGTACACCAGAGTGGGCGACAAACGTCTGATGGAACCAACTTACCAGAAATTACAGCAGAAATTGAGCCAAACACGGCAAGCAAAATGACTCCCAGAACATGGAAAGCGGCAAGGGCGAAGGAAAGGAGGCATCAATTACAGCACGGTAGGTAGATCTCATGATGGGCTGCGAGAATGGTGAGGGGAGCAGCGGACCTGGAGGTTCATTCACGGCAGAGAACAAGAGGCTTTCCCTCTCATGCAATTCTCTCTCTGGAGTGGGCGCACACTTATTTTAGACGTCCAAAATGGAATGATCCACATATATATATATATATATATATATATATATATATAGATATATATAGGGAACGGATCAAGTAACAACCTTAATCATAAAAGAAATACATTTTTGTAGGAACTCGTTGTATTAACCATATATTTAGGAGTAAAGGGTTGAGATTAAAACAAAATGAATGGTTGAGATTAATCCCTCTACCCCATACTTTGGCATCCTCCTTCCCATCACTGCTTGATATCCATGACGCCTATTGATGCCCAAAATTGTCGGCGTCGGTGAAGTCCACGGAAACCCAAGAGGTGCTTCCATTGTGATTTCAATTCTCTCTCCTTCGTCGGCATTAAATGCTTGTATTTAAAGCCCGACACAATCAATCTAGCACTAGTTTGTTTGCCAGGATTTCGATTAAGGATTAATATTACCCAAAATTTGATATTTGTTGATAGGGTTTTCATTAAATTCCGGCAGCTTAGCCGCCAAAATCTTGGACGGAGGCCGCAAATCTCTAATGAATTTTCCAGCAGTGGCGCGACTAAGACAAGCTGACCGAGAATTTAATGATGGCGGAGAATAGATGAGCAGATGAATCTTTTATGCTTTTTTCAGAATTTCCAATTCTAAGAAAATAGGCTGAATCTAAGCCACACAAAATCCAATCAACGGTCAATATAGAATGTTCTTATATAAAGGGAGTTCTCATATGAACGGGGGTTCTCGATTGATCCCTACTATATCTATATATATATATATATATATATATATATATATATATATATATATATATATATATATATATATATATATATATATATATGATTCCGGAGAAAGCCTTCGAGGTAGAGTTGAGGACGTGGATCAGAGAGACGGGTTTATCTGACAGCTGGAAGTCAACACTTCATCGTCCTTGGCGCAGTGGGACCCGACGTGCAAAAAGGGCAATCCCCGGGTTGTAGACCGGGGGACACATCTCCGACGATCAAGTAAGTATCGTGTTCAAGTCAATAAAAAAAAAGAGGTGTAGGGTTGATTCAGAGTAGACAGCTGCTAACCCCTTTCCCGAAGGAAACAAGACATTATTTATAGCCTCCTCGAGAAAGGGTAGAATAGTAATTCTACCTGAAATGTCCGTATGGGCCGTCGGTCTCTACGCATTTGGGTCCAGAGGAGGCCCCTAGGGTTGCGCTCTGGGCCCTTAAGTAGCCAGGGGCCCCAGGGCAATCTTGATGGAACGTCTCTTGGGCCCAATACCTTTGTAAGGGCCTGGTTTATGATCTGGGAGAAACTAAGCCCTTTTTGGGAATAATCAGATTATTCCCAAATCACTTAGCCCCCCACATTCTACCTATACATCGAGTCTAACGACTGGTCGGGTAGAATGTGGACTATCGCTTTTTATTACCGTGCATCCAGAGATCTTTGGGAATCGAGCCCAGGAAATGGATGGTCCTGGTGCCGTCGTCCATAATTGCGCGAATTACAAGGCTCACCAGTGCCATCATAAAACTGTCTTGGTCGCTACTATAAAAGGCAACTCTGAGCGCAGGGCTTTTCTCACTTCCCCATTCAGCAGCAATTAATATCTAACCTCCCTCCATGGCCTTTCCACGTTCCTTTAATACGAAAACGATGAGTGAGTTCGTTATTCACCGCTTCTAGTGGGATCGACGAGGGGAGGCCTCTCCTCCATCGCCCTTCCCAAAAGATTTCCGATCTCTGTGTCCGGACTTTGATTTGGCCATGGCGGAACAGACGGCCGCTTACTATGAGCTACCGGAATTACCACAGGCGATCTTCTACGCGATGCTTCTCAATGAGGCGGAGAAGTTGGGGGTGTTGCATGGGTCGAGCCTTCGGTCGTTGGAGGTAGCCCTTACTGAGCTACGTTGGGGAGCGTTTGAGTCGTGGATTTGGTTATTCGGTGACCGAGTCTATGAGGCTCAGTTTCTCCCGAAAAGTAGTTCAGAAGAAGGTGCAAGGGCTGGTCGTCAAGGGGAAACCTCGAGTAGGGGGATGGCTAATGGTGCGGCCTCCGAAGGCACAACCTCCCCTTGGACGAGTGCGAAATGATGGGGAGCGGTCCGCCTCCCCCTCTTATGTCTCTTGATTCTGCCCTGTATTGCTTATGCTAAGTATCAATAAAAGCTGTATTCGCGGCCGTTTTTCTGTTTTTCTCGCCTCCCCCCTTTTTTATACTAGGATGGACACATGTCTGAGATGGGTTGGCCACTGGGCCCTTGGGAAATTCCCGGGCCTGCCATTCCCTCCAGTGTTTCCCTATAAATACATCGCTCCTCCCCCTCGTGGGTCACTATTGAGTCCATTCGTAGGAGGAGCTTTCAGTGATCCTGCTGCAATCATGGCGTTTCCCCCCTACCCATAGTACGAGAGAGATGACTAACTATGTTAGGGAGACCTTTACCTGGCACCGGAGGAGTGCCTCGTGCCTACCTCGTCCTCTTCCTAAGGACTTCGATGTATTGTGCCCATACTTTTCATTGGCCGAGGCTGAGGCCGCAGCCGCGGAGTTGGGGCTGCCCGAGATCGTTCAGGTGGCATTCTACGCTATACTGCTGAGCGACATGTTAGAACTCGGAGCTGTTCATGAGTACACGACCGAGAACATAAGGTCTGTTTTGGTGGACTTAGGATGGTCGGCCTTCGAAGCTTGGATACGCATTATGGACCCAGTGATTCGGGGAGCGCAACTTTATCGTCAGCCGGACGAAGTGGAGTTTAAGGAGGCTCGTAGCAGCCAGGGGGAGAGTTCAGGGTCGGCCGACCCTCCTGCGCCCTCAAACGACGAGGAGTAGTCTTAGCTTATGTTCTGCATCTCTTTGTCGCATTTTCCTTTTGAACTGTTTGTACTGACCGCGACTATTGCAATGAAAATCCGTTTCTCGCACGGAATATCCTGTTTTTACGTTATGTGTAAAGGCTACGAGGACGTGCTCTGAGGCAATTTGCTGCCAGAGAGGTTAGAAGTACTACGTCTGGCCCCAAGGCCGTACTCAAGGACCCTGTAGCCCCCAGAAGGGCTACGAACATGGTAACCGGCCTTAGGGCCGTGCTCTAGGACACAAGCCCTCAGCGGAACCGAGGGTCTGGCGACTGGCCATGGCGCCAAGCTCTCGGACACTTAGCCTCCCAATGGGGTTAAGAGCGCTTTCCTGGCCTTGATGCCGTGCCCAGGGACCCTAAGCCCCTAGAGGGGTTAAGGCTGTAAGGACGGGTCGTAAGGCCGTGCTCGAGGACCCTCAGCCCCCAAAGGGGGCTATGAGTGTAGAGACAGGCCATAAGGCCATTCTCTCGGACCCTTAGCCCCCAGAGGGGCTAAGAGTGCAGTGACCGGCCATAAGGCCGTACTTGAGGGCCCTTAGCCCTCAGAAGGGCTAAGAGCGTAGCGACCAGTCATAAGGCCATTTGCTCGGACCCTTAGCCCCCAGAGGGGTTAAGAGTGCAGTGACCGGCTATAAGGCCGTGCTCGAGGGGCCTTATCCCTCAGAGGGGCTAAGAGTGTAGCGACCGGCCATAAGGTCGTACTCAGGGTCCCTTAGCCCCCAGAGGGGGCTAAAAGTGTAAAGACCGGCCATAAGGCCATTCTCTCGGACCCTTAGCCCACAGAGGAGCTAAGAGTGTCGCGACCGGCCATAAGGCCATTTGCTCGGACCCTTAGCCCTCAGAGGGGTTAAGAGTGCAGCGACCGGCCATATGGCCGCGCTCGAGGGGCATTAGCCCTCAGAGGGGCTAAGAGTGTAGCGACTGGCCATAAGGCCGTGCTTAGAGATCCTTAGCCCCCAGAGAGTTAAGACGGTAGAGACCGGCTACAAGGCCATTCTCTCGGACCCTTAGCTCCCAGAGGGGCTAAGAGTGCAGCGACCGGCCATAAGACCATGCTTAAGGGCCCTTAGCCCTCAAAAGGGCTAAGAGCGCAGCGACCGGCCATAAGGCCATTCACTCGGACCCTCAGCGACCGGTCATAAGGCCGTGCTCGAGGGGCCTTAGCCCTCAGAGGGGCTAAGAGTGTAGCGACCGACCATAAGGCCGTGCTCAGGGACCCTTAGCCCGCAGAGGGGCTAAGAGTGTAGCGATCGGCCTTAAGGCCATGCTCAAGGATCGCTCAGCCTTGAGGCCGTGCTTGCTGGTCCTTATCCTTCCAGGAGGTTAAGGACGCGACGCTCAGCCCTGGGGCCATGCTGTTTGCGCATGCTTGGGAGACCCGCCCCTTAATTGTTGTTGGTGACGTAGTCGTGGTTTGGCGCCACGTGTCGTCAGTTGGGATGAGATGTGTCCGTTGAGGTGCATGGGGATATGTGCCCCGCCTCCTTACGCTATATATAAGGGTGAGTATTCATCGGAAGTTATCGTGTTCCCCACATTTTCTCTTTCTAGAGAGAGAAACAGGTTTTTAGAGAGAGAGGCTCTGCTCCCTGCTCCTCGCTCTCCCTTCAAATTCACTGTAGCGCCTCAAGCTTTTCTCTTGTATCTTCAAAAGAGTTGTTTGAAGGCGCACCTTCATCTTCATCCAGATCTTTGAATCTTCATCGTGTACAGGTATACGCCTACGCTCTCTCGAAGCACTATTTGTTGTATATTATGTCATCGTCTTACTCGTCCAGTAGGGACATCTGTGAGGGTCAGGCTGGCCCCCAAGTGGAGGGCCGACACCCACAATTCTCCAACCTCCCGGCCTTAATTGATGGCCGGGTGGTGGCTGAAGTCCCCTGACAGAATAAGTGCAGGGAGCCGAAAAAGATTCCTTACGTCGTCCCCATTTTTGAGCCGGGCACTCCCTCGTGGTCTAGCTGCAAGTATTCCTCCACCCCCAGCTCTCTTAGCCCGGAGGTGGAGGTTACGTACCCTTGGGAGATCACCATAGCTAGCTATGTGCCCGCCTTCCAGGTTCGCAGGATGGCGAAGACGAGGTCTACTCTGCATATCCGGTCTCCTGATGAGCTACTGGCCGAGGGCACAATAGGTAATCCTTCAGTTCCTCCTCAGTCCAACCCGGGGGCCGAGATGGCCTCCTCTAGTTCTCACACTCCCACACAGTCGAGTTCACCTAGTTCTGCCACCGCGCATTCTTCGAGGAGCTCCTCCTCTGAAGGGGCCTCAACAAGCGCTTCTCCACCCCTGTCACTGAGACCGGGCAGTTCAATACCCAAACGGAAGGACCGTATACCTCAAGTCACCGAAATTGTTGCCGATGGGTCTGAATTCCCCAGGGCTCCAACTCGCTCGGACCCGCAGGATAGTCCGGGTAGCCATGTCCCTGACCCTAAGGCTGTTGCCAAGCTGAGAGGTTAGCACTCGAGAAGCAGTACCTTCTACCCGCCGAGTACTCCTTTATAATCCCGGAGCCAGACGCCACCGTGAACAAGTCGTCTGCCAAGTGTATAGCGGTATGCTGGGTAGCCCTCAACTACGGCGTTCGCTTTCCCTTGCATCCGGTGATTAGGGAGATTCTCAATAAATATGAACTGGCACCTGCTTAGATCGTGCCCACGTCCTGGCACAATATCTGATCTTTCGTAGCGACTTGTGAACTGCGCGGCCTAAC
The DNA here is from genome assembly GCA_029747015.1 of Carnegiea gigantea. Classification (NCBI taxonomy): domain Eukaryota; kingdom Viridiplantae; phylum Streptophyta; class Magnoliopsida; order Caryophyllales; family Cactaceae; genus Carnegiea; species Carnegiea gigantea. Next base: position 610,803 of record JAKOGI010000414.1, on the reverse strand, counting down.
CTGTTCGGCTCGAGCATTCGGTCTAGTTTACATGGTTCAGATGGCCCCAAAAGAGACAGGGGATCTAGGATGGTATTGTTTCAATAATAGGCCGGGTTTCATGACGGCCATTGAGAAGAAGTCAAAATTGAAGTATTGGAAGTACGACTTCCTCTTCCTACGCCGGGAATCAGGCTGGGGTGATGTCACTGATTGGAATAAGGGGAAGCTGGTTCGGAGCCCCTTTGGGGAGCCTACAGCTGAGGAGGGACGCATGACCCGATATTTTATGTTTTATATATGCGAGGATGATAGGCCTCGACCTATCCCTAGGTTCATGACTCAAGCAATTGAGTCAGTGAAGGGGCCTGAGAGGAGAAGAAGCAAGTCTAGCGACCGAGAGCCGTTAAACTGGCTCCTTAGACTGAAGTTTTTTACGAACGACTTGTTTCTCGTTGCGGCCGGCCTTCTTATCCTTAAGAATGTCACTAAGGGTACTTAGCCGTTTCGATACTGATCTATTTTATGTTGACCTGACTTCCTGTTTATTTTATGCAGATCAAGCGAGGGCCTAGCTGACAGTGTTCGAGACCGGGGACGCCACTCCTGAATAAGTGGCGGCCGCTGTCGAGCGTAAGCGAGAGGAAGAGAGGCAGCTTTTTGTTGCCCAGCAGGCCAAAAAGGTACGGAATATGACCTTTGCTCGCCTTTCCTCCCTTAGTTTTTCTTTGAGACTGAGACAAAACTCCTTCCTGCAGGCGCCATCCCTTGTACCCCGCAGGAAGAGGCCTGTCGTGAGTTTGTCGGTCCGTAAGAAGCAGACGACCGAGGAGCAACCTGATAAGACTGGGGCCTCCACCCCCTCGCCACTGAGGGAAGAGAGGATCGGCCGACCGGCGGCTCGCCTGCCGAGAAGTCGGTCGTCCGGGGACCGGACCCCTGCTCGGTCGGGGCACCCCACTATCTCCAAAGCCGCAGGAACTACGACCCCAGTTACCGGCGGCGCCTCCTCTCTCTCCGCGCGGCCTTCGGCTAGCTTTATCAAGGCGGACCCCAATGTTAGACTTTCTTTGGTCCAGGACATAGTCAAGTCCTGGGACTTGGCCGCCCCTGGGGCTTCGGACCCCCCAAAGGTGTCCGAGGAGGAGATGGCAATGGCTGAGGTCTTTACCCAGGGGGTGAAGGCGTCGCAGAGTACCGGCGGCTGGTGGGACTCGTTTCCCGGTACCAAAGGCGTTATGAGAAGCTCCAGGCGGACCTAGAGGGCTGTGAAAAAGAGATGCAGCGTCAGCTGGAGAAGGCCACGACTGATGTAGTCCAGGCCAGGGAGCAGGGCTATCAACAAGGCCGCTCGGACGCCCTCGTCTACCTTCACAAGGTCTTGCTCACCCTTGCAGGCGAATTCTCAGACGACTGGTATTTTAAGGCCTACCTGCGCTTTGTGGACGAACGCAAACAGGCTGCTGTGAAGGGCCGCGATCCCGAGGAGGTGAAATTTATCTCCCCTTCGTCTGAGGGTGAAGTTGCTAAGGACAAGGCCACCAATCCTTTGGAAGCTGAGGCTGGTGTGTCTGAGGAGGGAGGTCGTGAGGACGGCAGAGAGCCCGACGTGTAGCCCCCAGCCTCTTTTATTCATGGTTGCTTTTACTTCCTGTCTCGAACATGGTTGCAAAGGATTGTGTCATGTTGCTTTATTCTTAATGAAAGAGTGTTCCCTTCTTGTTGTCGTTCTGTCATGTTTGTCTTTGCGTAATATTCTGGACTTTGTTCCTTCGTTTCATGCTTTGTACTTCATTCCTCTTTTATTCCAAATTCCTATGATGGCGGCCTCCAAACGAAAGAACAAAGGATGTGCTCTCGGACCCTTAGCCCTGAGAGGAGCTAAGAGGATAGCGACCGGCCATAAGGCCGTGCTCAAGGACCCTTAGCCCCCAGAGGGGCTAAGAGGGTAGCAACTAGCCATAAGGCCGTGCTCAAGGACCCTTAGCCCGCAGAAAGGCTAAGGCTGTAGCGACCTGCCACAAGGCCGTGCTCATGGACCCTTAGCCCGCAGAGGGGCTAAGAGTGTAGCGACCGGCCATAAGGCTGTGCTCAAGGACCCTTAGCCCGCAGAGGGGCTAAGAGTGTAGCGACCGGCCTTAAGGCCGTGCTCATGGACCCTTAGCCCGCGAAGCGGCTAAAAGTGTAGCGACTAGCCAGAAGGCCGTGCTCAGGGACCCTTAGCCCGTAGGGGGGCTAAGAGTGTAGCGACCGGCCATAAGGCCGTGCTTGAGGTCCCTCAGCCCGCGGAGGGACGAAGAGTATAGCAACCGGCCAGAAGGTCGTGCTCATGGAACCTTAGCCTGCAGAGGGGCTAAGAGTGTAGCGACCAGCCATAAGGCCATGCTCAAGGACCCTTAGCCCGCCGAGGGGCTGAGAGTGTAATAACCGGCCTTAAGGCCGTGCTCATGGACCCTTAGCCCGCAGAGGGGCAAAAAGTGTAGCGACCGGCCTTAAGGCTGTGCTCATGGACCCTTAGCTCGCAGAGGGGCTAAGAGTGTAGCGACCGGCCAGAAGGCCGTGCTCAGGGATCCTTAGCCTGCAGGGGGGATAAGAGTGTAGCGACCGGTCATAAGACCGTGCTCATGGGCCCTTAGCCCGCAGAGGGCCTAAGAGTGTAGCGACCGGCCTTAAGGCCGTGCTCATGGACCCTTAGCCCGCAGAGGGGCTAAGAGTGTAGCGACCGGCTAGAAGGCCGTGCTCAGGGGCCCTTACCCTACAGGGGGCTAAGAGTGTAGTGACCGGCCATAAGGCCGTACTCGAGGTCCCTTAGCCCACGGGGGGACTAAGAGTGTAGCGACCGGCCTTAAGGCCGTGCTCAATACTGGAACAGCAGGTAGAGAAATGTGCAAACGGTGATTGCCCGGTCTTGATATTCACCTCAAAGAGTGTACTAGGTACATGTTAGAAAAAGGAAAAGTAACAACGTAGGCTTAAATATGATATTTCCTTAGGTTGCTGCTATGTCAGGCCCGAGGGATGAGGCTACCCTGGGGAGTCTCTAGCTAGTATGTGCCAGCGCGGATCTGTGCGGTGACTTTGTAAGTGGCCCTCCCAATTCGCAGTCAACTTCCCGTGCACACCTGCTCGAGCAACAGCTTCAGTGCGTCGTAGCACGAGATCGCCGACTCGAATAGGCTGAAGCTTAACTACGCGATTGTATAGCCGCGCGATGCGGAGTTTGTAAAGCGCCTCGCAGAGGAGAGCATAACCGCGAATAGAGGGAAGGAGATCAAGGGCTTCTCGGAGTGCCACGTTATTTAGCGTCCCCTGGAAGGATGTTAACCGATGGGTGTGGAGGGCTACTTCAACGGGCAAGACGGCCTCAGAACCGTAGGCAAGCATAAATGGGGTTTCTCCTGTAGTAGTTTTCTCGATAGTGCGGAGATTCTATAGGACGCCATGCAGCTCGTTTGCCCATTTGCCTTTGGCGTGGTCCAGCTTTTTCTGTAAGCCGTGAAGGATGGATTTGTTGGCTGCCTCGGCCTGGCTGTTGGTTTGGGGATGTGCGACGGCCGTGAAGCTGGCTTGACAACCCAGGTTATGGAGGTAGTCTGTGAGCTTGCTGCTGTGAAATTGCCTCCTGTTGTCAAAGATTATGGCGCCAGGGATACCAAAGCGGGTGATGATGTTACGCCATATAAATTTACGCACCTCGGCTGTACTGATAGACGCGACGGCTTCGGCTTCGATCCACTTGGTGAAGTATTTGACTGCCACAAAGAGGTACTTGCATTGGCCCGTAGCCTTCGGAAAAGGGCCAAGGATGTCCATTCCCCATGTGGCGAACAGGAGAGGACTGACTATGGGTGTCATAGGGGTAGAGGGGATATGTTGAACGGGCGTGAACTTCTGGCACTTGTAGCAGATTCACACCAGAGTCATTGCGTCCTCCCGCAAATTAGGCCAATAGTATCCGGTTCATATGACCGTAATGGCTAGCACACGGCCTCCCACGTGCGAGCTGCAGATGCCTTCATGCAGCTCTTCTAATATTCGCTTGCCCTCCACCGGGGTCACACATCGTAGGAGGGGCCGGGCGAAGGACCGCTTGTATAGAATCCCATTGTATGAAATGAACCAATTCGACCTCTTCTTGACTTTCTCGGCCTCCTTGGTGTCCGCGGGCAGCGTTCCGTTAGTCAGGTACGCGCAGATAGGTTCTATCCAGGTCGGGCTTTTGTCCAGCCATATCCCCTCATGCGAGTTAATACTTCTTTTTGTTAAAGTTTCCCACTGGATGTTCTTGGGCTTCCCGTCATCCGAAGAGCTTGCCAATTTGAACAGGGCGTAAGCTTGTCGATTCTCCGAACACGAGATATGTGCGATGGAGAAATGTTTCAACAACTTAGTGGCCTCGCAGACTCGCTGGACGTACACGGCCATGACCTTGTCCTTTACCTCATTGGCTGACGATGAGCTGGGAATCAGAGAAAGCTTAGATGTAGTCAGCACCTACGGTGTAGCAGAGCTCAATCCCGGCGACGAGAGCTTCGTACTCGGCCTTATTGTTGGATGCTTTAAACATGAATTTTAGGGCGTACTCATACTGTGCCCCGGCGGGGCTCTCAATGATGAGGCCAGCCTCACTACCATCTTTGGTGGGCGAGCCGTCCACATACAAGTGCCAAGGCCGGGGTTGGGAATCTTTTTTGGTGGGGGCTGTGCTCTCAGCTAAGAAGTCTGCCCATACTTGGGCCTTGACAGCCCACTGCAGTTCGAAGGTCAGATCATAATGGGAAAGCTCAACAGCCCACTTCAGGAGACGTCTCGAGGCGTCCAATTTCTGCAGGACGTTCCTTAAGGGTTGGTCGGTTAAGACCAAGATCTTGTGGGCTTCGAAGTAAGGCCTGAGCTTCTGACTGGCCATTACTAAGGCGTATGCAAATTTCTCAATGAGGGGGTAGTTCATTTTGGCGCCCGCTAGGGCGTGGCTTACGTAATATACGGGTATCTGCTCCCTCGCTCGCTCGGCCACAAGGACGGCACTGACCGCATGTTCTGACACAGCTAAATACAACACCAGAACTTCTCCTTCAGCAGGACTGGCGATCTTGGGTAATTGGGCTAGGTACATTTTCAAAGCTTGAAAAGCCTCGTCCGCCTGCTCATCCCAATTGAAGTTGTTCCGCTGGCGCAGGATGCGGAAGAAGGGTTGACACTTGTCCGCGGAACGAGACATGAACCGTCCTAGAGCCGCTATGCAACCCATTAGGCGCTGCACTTCCTGCACGTTCTGGGGTGGTTTCATGTCCAGGACGGCCTGGATTTTGTCTGGATTTGCTTCTATGCCGTGATGGCTAATCATGAAGCTGAGGAATTTTCCCGACCGAACCCCAAAAACACACTTCTTCGGGTTGAGCTTCATGTTGAACACCAGAAGTATCTCAAACGTCTTCTTCAGATCACTGCTGTGATCCTCTTCGGCTTTACTCTTCATTATGATGTCATCGACATACACTTCTATGGTTTGCTCGATGAGAGGTTCAAATAGTTTGTTGACCACGTGCGGGTATGTTGCACCCGCGTTCCTGAGGCCGAAGGGCATCACTTTATAACAGTGAAGGCCGCGATCCGTGATGAATGCTGTCTTTTCTTGGTCTTCGGGGCAGAGGGGTATCTGGTGATACCACGAGAATGCGTCCATGAAGCTTAGCAGGGCGTGGCCGGCCGTGGCGTCCACCAGCTTATCGATCTTAGGCAAGGGGTAGCTGTCTTTTAAGCAGGCCTTGTTTAGGTCTGTGAAGTCCACGTACATCCTCCAAGTCCCATTTGGCTTCTTGACCAATACCACATTCGAGATCCACCCGGGGTAGTGACATTCTCGAATGAAGCCAGCCTCCAGCAGCTTTTGAACCTCGGCGTTAGCCGCGGCTGCTCGTTCGGGGCCCATATGGCGCTTCTTTTGAACAACCGGCTTATGCCGAGGATCGGCATTTAAGCGGTGTTCCGTCACAGTTGGGGCGAAGCCGGGCATCTCCTCCGGTCCGAAGGCGAAAACATCCTTGTATTCTCGCAGAAGGGAAACTAGTGATTGCCGACCATCGACTGCAATGTCATGGCCGCGCTGCACGGTACGCTCCGGTCGCTCTTCCTCAAGCGGTAGGTATTCCACTGCTTCTGCGACCTCTGGCCGCGGTCGCGGAGGCTCAGAGGATACGAGGGTGTGGATCACCAATGCCTCAGGGACCAGAGTGGCTGGCCCTGCCTTTGCCTGCTTTTCTATGTGGGGTGGTCCCGAGGTCCCACACTTTCTGGTCCATTCGATGAGGGGTTTTATGCTTACCAAGTAGCATTCTCAGGCGGTTCACTGGTCCCCGTGGAGTTCTCCAATGTCCCCACCATCCGTTTCAAATTGAAGTTGGAAAAGATACGGGGCCACTACGGCCTTCACTCTGTGGAGGGTCGGCCATCCAATAATCACGTTGTAGGCCGTGGGAACGTCAACTACTAGAAAGTCAGCCTCAAGGCTTTTAAACTTGCTCTTATCGCCGAAGCGCACTGGGAGGCGAATCATTCCCGTGGGATTGACTTCCTGCCCCCCGAAGCCCAGGATAGGGTTCGCCATGGGACGATGTCGCGCCCCGGGTGTGAGAGCTTCTTCAAGCAATCCTAAGTTATGATATCCACGGAGCTGCCCATGTCGACCAGGATTCATCGTACAATTGCGCTGGCGATTTTCATCTCGATCACCAGATGGTCGTTATGGGGGGAAGCGAACTGCGGGGCGTCGTTCCCTCTGAACACTATTGTGGGCGCCGTGACTGAAGATCCCTGCTCGACAGCGAGCACTTGTTGTGCGCTTCTAAGTTGAGCCTTCAACGCCGTCCGAGTTATTTCCTCCACATAGCCGCCTGCTATGGTAGCCACGACTTCCGTGGAACATTCCTCATCCCGCGGCGGGGGCGGAGCAATGGTCTGTTCTTGCCGCAGGAATCGTGGCCCCCTTTTCAAAAACTGATCAATCTGCCCCTTGTCCGCTAGCTCATGAAGGGCTTTTTTCAATTCCCGACATTTAGTCGTGGTATGCCCGTTTTGCTCGTGCAATTCACAATATTTCTGAGCATTTTGAGGTCTGGGGGGTGCCGTCATAGGAGGCGGCTGACGTAGCATCAGGTGCCCCCTAACCTCCATGAGGATGCTCCTTGCATCTGCAGCGAACCGCGGGTCGGGCGCCTCGAATTGCGGGCTTCTGTCCTGGGGGGCAGGATTTCTTTCGCCGTGATTAAAGCCCCGGTCCCTCGGAGTCCTCGTTTCCTTTGGGGTGTCCGAGCCGTCCGCGCAAATCTCGGTGGCTCGGATGAAATCCGCGGCCTTTCTCAAGGCTTCCGCCAATGTTGTCTGCTTTTGCTCCGCCAGGGAGAACTTGAAGCGGCCACTCTTAAGGCCATTCAGGAAAGACGTATATGCTTCCCCATCTTCTAAGTCAGGGACCAAGACTGCTTCTTGATGGAAGCATTTGGCAAACTCAACGAGGGACTCCTGCGGGCCCTGCTTGATCTTTGACAAATGGATGCTGGTTCGCCTCTCCTTGCGGCTAGCGATGAACTGGCTAGTGAACTTCTCGGCCAGGTCTTGGAAGCAAGTTATGCTCCCTGGGGCGAGACCGTTAAACCAAGACTGCGCCACGCCCTTTAAGGTGGCGGGGAAGTAGCAATAGTAAGACGCGTCATCCACATCTTGCACATACATCTGGGCTTTGTAAACTCCCGGGTGCTCTTCCGGGTCCGTGGTCCTGTCATAGAGATCCACAGTCGGCATCTTGACCCTGCCGTAGCGTGGAGCGTTAATGATCTCGTCGCTAAACGGGGTCGAGAAGGGAAGCACAGTTGGTCGAGCGGCTGTCCCCGATACCTTGATGGGGGTATCAGGGTAGCGTTCGACCTCAACCACTAAGGGGCTCCTTCTCTCCTGGCCGTACCGTGGTACCCTGGGGGGAAGAGCGGCTCACCCGGTGCAACTCCCACCCATCCGTCCCTCTTGGAGGCGGGCTTCGGGTACGGTCGCGGTGGGTGTAGTGCTCCGAACTGGGACAACGCCTGCTTGAGTTCCCTCCCCTCGGCCTAGAAGTCTACTCGTGCTCCTCAAGCCATGCAGTTCGCTTGGAATGTGTCGCGTAGTGGGTAGAGGCAGTTGCTAAGACTGCAGTTTTCCCTCGTGCGGATAGGGCGATGGGGTCCACCGTTGCACGCCCCCCTTGCCACCCATCAAGAAGCCGATCGCTCCTATCTGACCGTGCGACCTGATAGCTACGCTCCACGGGGTGAAGGGGTGGCATCCCTTCC
>JAKOGI010000414.1:590000-600000 GCA_029747015.1 Carnegiea gigantea | reverse complement strand
TACCACTTAACGTTTTCCTGATCTACCACCAATAAGGATGGTTACCGATAGCCTAACCCACGCCTCTTGTAGAGCATGTGACCGCTCATATGCATGCACTAGTTCTCGGGGAAGGCTAAAGGCCTTTAATCAATATACAACAGATTGACACTCACCCAACTCAATCCCTTCTAGTTATTGATTACATTTCTCTTTTCTAGAGATCGACTTAGCATGACGAGATTAATCAGACTCATTCACCTTTCCAACTACAACATCACAGTAGTAATTCAGACATTCATAACAAATACCTCTTAACTTCACAGCATGCCCATCATACAGATTCCGCCATGCGGTTACATTCAGTTACATATGCCATTGCGCTTTTAAAATAGTAAACAGAATACCTATTACCATACTCCAAAATATATATGTTTTCACACAACACGGGAAAAGGTTAGGGTATGATTGTTACCTGAATCCGTATAAATTACGGGCTCGGTTACTCAACTGAGGTTACTGCTCCGTACCTGGGCCCACACAGCCCACAATCAGTCTAAATTCAATAAGATACACCCCTGGCCCTCCTACGAATTTTTCTAAAATTTTCCCAGGTTTTCAAGGTTCCCCAACTCAATCTAAGTTAAGGTCTAGATTCGGCCAGCATCTGGGTCCCAATTCCAGAGACCGCAATGTTTGATCCTGATATCCAATTTAAACGTTCTAACCCAATTCAGAAACTTTAGGCTGTCCTCTACCTTTTCTATGTTCAGAGTTTTGCCCGGTTCCATCCCAAACCAGATCGTTTTCCTGCTTTGCTTAGCAATGTTAGAGTCTGTTTTAGTCTAAACAGCCCCGAATGGGTAAATTTTAACTCAGGCCATACAACTCCAACCGGCCCGATTCCAAAACGAGGTGGTTCGGTATATCTAGAGGCTACTACCCAAAAAGTTTTACAATTTTTAGCAATCGAACCTATCCTATAGAATTCTTCAAATTTGGGGACAAAGCAGCCCCACACGTAGCCCGGCAGTAGCTGAGAGATTTTCTAACCCGAATTCCCGACCTCATAACTCTCGCACCCAACCTCCAAAAATCAACTTCTATCCCGATATAGAAAGGTAATCTTCTCTACTACAACTTTCATGTTCGTTGTTCGCCCAAATTCACAAAGTAGTTAGGTCAAAAATCCCAAAATTTACCGACTATACTCGCTGACCTGATTTCGATAGCGCCCAGTAAACAGCCTACAACTTTTTTATTTTAACTCCAATTTTTTGATTCAAAAACTCACGTACTAAGCACAACAAATCTGCCTACCATAAAAATTTCACAATTTTTGGATGATCAGAAAAATTTCACAAAATTTTCAAAGTTAGGGTACTGCAGTGCATATTCTGACCAGTCCAGCACTCCACTTTGGAGTCGGTTTTGCGTGTGTCGGGTCACCAAAAATTTTAACTCTCCCGCTACTGACCCCTGGACCCTCGTCCCATCCCAAGCAATCCAAAAGAATAATGTTTTAACCACAAAGAAAATCAAAACGACATCAAAGTTTATACCTTTGCTCGATTTTGGTCCTAAGTTAGTGGAGTTGCCTTCTCCGCCCAAGTTCAATGTCGAGAACACTGAAAAACACAATAGATTGTGTATTAGAAAATGCTTTAGTTCATAAATCAAGGTTAAAACTCAAGAAAATGGCAAAATTTTAGGTTTCATGGCTCTCTACCTTACCGAGAGAGAGAGAAGGGGGGGAGAGAGAGGGGGATGTGTGAGAGGTAGAGAGAGGATGAGAAGATGTGAGGGGGGAATGTTTTCACGGTTAGGGTTAGGAGGGGGTCCACGGCTTTGGGAAGGAAAAAGGAAGGGAAAAGAAAGAAAAAGAAAAGGAAAAAAGAAAGGAAAGAGAAGGGAAAAAGGAGGGAAAATAAAGGGGGGAAAAGAAGGAGATTATGTACAAATTTCGGGTTTGATTTAGGGGGAAATTTTAAATTTCAAAATAACGATAGCTAGGAGGAAAAATAATCAAAAAGGTAATTAGTTGAGTTGTGAGACAAAATATGAAATTATTTAAATCGAAAAAAGAGGAACAAAATAACCCGGATGGAAAATAAGTATATATATTTTTTTTCGTTGAAATAAAGTTTTAAAGGACAACTCGTAGCGAAAGAAAAAAAATATTTATAATGACTTGGATTACGAAGGTTGGCCCACATCACTAGGTCCCTTAATTTGATTTTTCGGGGTCTTACATACTACCCCACTTAAGAAAGTTGCGTCCTCGAAACTTCACTAAGCTGCGACACAGTACCATTGCGAATACAAATTTCTGGGTTTTACATACTACCCCACTTAAGAAAGTTTCGTCCTCGAAACTTACACGCACCTAGTTATAGGAACAAGTGAGGGTATCTGTCTCGCATTTCCTGCTCCAGCTCCCAGGTGGCTTTAGACATCTCATGATTGGCCCAAAGGACCTTCACCAGAGGCACCATCTTCCTACGAAGGTGCTTTTTCCGCCGATCCAGGATCTGTACAGGCTGTTCCTTATATGATAAGTCCTCTTAGAGCTGTATAGGATCAGGCTCGATCACGTGCGAAGGATCTGGAATGTATTTCGGTAACTGCGATACATGAAATATATTATGTACTCTTGGAAGTTCAGGCGACAGTTCCAGTCGATAAGCTACTTCCCCAATCCTCTGTATGATGGGATACAGTCCAATGTACCTTGGGCTAAGTTTTCCTGCCATCCCAAATCGTGCAATTCTCTTGGTCAGAGAAACTCAGAGGAATACTTGCTCCCCTACTTGAAACTCAAGGGGCCTACGCTTCTGGTCGGCATAGCTCTTCTGGCGGCTTTGGGCGACTCTCATACGCTCCTGGATTACTCTTATTTTATCCATGGTGGCTTGGATTAACTCTGGCCCAATGGTCAGAGCTTCATCAATCTCTTGCCAACAGAACGGGGTCCTGCATCTCCTCCCACACAGTGCCTCATACGGGGCCATGCCAATACTCGCGTGGTAGCTATTATTGTAGGAGAACTTGATCAGTGCCAACTATTCATCCCATGCACTTTTAAAATCCAAGGCACAAGCCCGCAGCATATCTTTCAAGGTTTGAATGGTACGTTCCGTCTGCCCGTCTGTGGCAGGGTGGAAGGTAGTACTAAAACGTAGCAACGTTCCAAACGCTTCCTGCAGCTTTTGCCAGAACCCCGACTAGAACCTGGTGTCCCGATGCGACACTATGGAACTGGATACCTCGTGCAACTGTACTATCTCCTCGAGGTAGGCTCGGGCTAATTGATCCAGAGTCCAAGTATTCCTTATGGCTATAAAATGCGCTGATTTCGTGAGTGTATCCACTATCACCCAAATGGCATTGTTCTTCCGTTGAGTCAACGGCAAACCTATGACGAAATCCATGGACACAGAGTCCTATTTCCACTTAGGGACATCCGGCAGTTGTAAAAGTCCCGCTGGCCCCTATACAACTTGTTACCCCGAGGGTCTACTGAGTGTGGAGTATTGTGCCTCTCATTGAGGATCTTCTTCTTAAGTGCCTCTACAGCTGGAACATACACATGATTATGGAATCGTATGGTGCCATCCTCATGAATTACGAACCCGGGTGCTTTACCCACTAATATCTTTTCCCTGATCCGCTCAAGTTGAGGGCTTGTGGTCTGGGCTACTCGGATTTCCTCTATGAGAGTCAGCTGCACCTCCAGGGTGCAAAGTATAGGTTTGGACCTCGGGGTAATCACATTAAGCTTCAACTTGCAAAATTCCTCACATAACTCACTTGGGAGAGCCAGTAAACAGCTCAGTGCTGGATACGGTCGGTGACTTAATGCGTCCGCCACTACATTGGCCTTCATCGGATGGTACTGAAAATGGACATCGTAATCTTTCAAAAATTCCAGCCACCTAGTCTATCTCAAGTTCAGATCCTTTTGTGAGAAAAGGTACTTCAAACTCTGGTGGTTGGTGAAAACTTCACAACGTACCCCATACAAGTAATGCCTCCAGATTTTATGGGCAAACACTACTGCTACTAACTCCAGGTCATGAGTTGGGTAGTTTCGCTTATGTATCTTCAATTGTCAGGAGGCATAGGCTATGACGCGGCTCTCTTGCATTAGCACACACCCCAAGCCACTCCTAGAGGCATCGCTGTACACTACAAAGTCCTTGTCAGTAGTTAGTAAGGCCAATATTAGTGCACTCGTCAATCTCTTTTTGAACTCCTGGAGTGCTTCCTCGCATTGCTCCGTCCATTCATACCTAGTGGCCTTCCTGGTCAGGTTCGTAAGCGGGGTGGCAATTTTTGAGAAGTTTTGAACAAATTGGTGATAGTACCCCGCCAAGCCCAAGAAACTCCTTACCTCCATCGGGTTTTTAGGTTTCGGCCAATTTGACACAGCCTCGATCTTTTAGGGATCCACCGACACTCCCTCGTTAGATAATACGTGTCCCAGGAATGCTACTTTTTCCAACCAAAGTTCATATTTCGATAACTTGACATACAACTCGTTTTTCCTCAAAACTTCCAGAGCTGTTCATAGGTGGTAGGTGTGCTCTTCTGGGGTTCTCGAGTAAATAAGAATATCGTCTATAAACACCACCATGAACTGATCCAAGTAAGGTTTAAAGACCCTATTCATAAGGTTTATGAAGGCTGCCGGGGCGTTGGTGAGGCCAAAGGGCATCACCACGAACTCGTAGTGTCCGTGTCGGGTACGAAACGCAGTTTTGGATATATTCTCATCCTTGATTCGGAGTTGGTGGTACCCCGAACGGAGGTCAATTTTGAAAAAGGTTCCTGCGCCCCGCAGCTAGTCGAATAAGTCGTCTATTCTGGGTAGGGGATAGCGGTTCTTAACCGTTATTTTGTTAAGCTCTCGGTAGTCGATACACAATCTTAGGGTCCCATCCTTCTTCTTCATAAATAAAACTAGGCTCCCCACGAAGATGTGCTAGGTCGGATATACCCTTTCTCTAAGAGTTCCTCCCATTGAGTCTTTAATTCCTTGAGTTCGGTCGGTGCCATCCGGTAAGGTGCCTTAGAAATAGGGGTGGCTCTAGGGATCAGGTCGATACAAAACTTCGCCTCTCTAAGAGGTGGCATGCCAGGAATTTCATCGGGAAACACATCCGAAAATTCCCTCACCACAGAGATGTCCTCTAAGGAGGGTCCTGCATCTTCAGTTTTCGCTATGTGACATAGGAAGCCCTCGCACCCTTTGCTTAGCAGCTTGCGAGCTCTCATCATCGTCATCAATTTAACTCCCATTCTGGGCTTCTGGCCCCTATACACTACCTTCTCCCCATGAGGCCCCTTTAGGGTGATTTTTCGTTTTGGGCAGTCAATCTGGACTTGATACTTAGCTAACCAATCCATCCCCAGGATAACCCCAAAATCTGTCAATTCAAACTTATACAGGTCAGCCGGGAACTCACATTCATACATTTTAATAGGGTAACTTTCGTACAACTCCTCGCACGACACCGCCTTCCCATCAAGGAGAACCACAGATAGCGGTGAAGATTTTTGAGTGGGATTTAGTCCCAAGGTCTCAACTAATTTAATAGAAATAAAGGAGTGCGCAGCACCCGAATCAAATAAAGCATCCACGGTCTGAGTTAGGATAGAGAAGGTACCTGTGACCATATTAGGAGGATCCTCTGCTTCCTCCTTCCGCATTATGTAGACTCTACCCTCGTTGTTCTGGGGCGGTTGGTTAGGAGGTCGAGCTTGTGCTGGCTGCGGTGCCTAGTGCTGCTGGTTGGGGTGGGCTGCCTGCCCTCCCCTATTCTGGTAGGGTTGTTAGGGCCGCTGTCCGTGCCCTTGACTCTACCCTTGCCCTTACCCGGTAGGGGGTGGAGGTAGTGGGTTATCTCGAACTTAATATTGGTGGCTTCCACAACGGAAGCACCTCTTCATCGAGTGGCATTCCCTGGCGAAATGCCCTAGCTTCCCACAAGCGTTGCAGGTCACCTTAGGCCGTGTATTAGGGTACCGGCCTCCGCGATTGTAATTGCTCATGTATTAACCCCCAGTAGGTCGACGGTTCTGCCCTTGCATCTGGAAGTTCCCTTGATTGACCCCCTTCCTCTTGGTACCCCTCTGCTTGTTGAAGTAATTATTCCGCTCCTTCATCGCTTTTTCTACATTGACCGCAGTGTCGTATAGGTTAATATAGGAGGTGTACTGTCGTACTGACATTCTTTTTTTGATAGTCAGGTTCAGCCCAGCCTCAAGCCTATTCATCTTCAGCCTTTTGTCAGCTACAAAGGCTAGGGTGAATCGTGACAACTCCATAAATTTCGAGGCGTACTCGAGGACGCTCATGCTCCCTTGCTGCAGTTGTACGAATTCGCCCACCTTGGCTTTCTGGAGGGAGATAGGGTAGAAATGATCCTTGATCATCTCCTTGAACTTGTCCCAGCCAAACCCAGGTTTATACTGCCTCTCCCTTACCATAGCCCACCATAGGTTGGCTTTATCCTTCAGGTAGAACACAGCAAATCCTACCTTCCACTCCTCGGGGCACTGGAGTGCAGCGAACAGTTTCTCCATGCCCCTAATCTAGTCTTCGAAGGTCTCAGGGTCAGGAGTGCCATCATAGATAGGTGGGTGGTGGCTTGCGAACCTCTTAAACATGTAGGAGTTATCTTCCTCGACCCTTTTCTCCCGTACCTCAATCAGTCTCTGTATCTGCTCGTTCTGGAGTCGTAATTACTCTTCTTGTTTCTGTAGCATCTCTAGCAACAGTAGATTTATAAGTTCAGCACCCATTGGCGGGTTAGTTTCGTCAATCTGACTACGAGATCCGTTCCCATTTCGAGGGCATAGGGGCTCCAGTCGCTCCCTTAGGGCCGCCATAGGGGTCTCCTGGTTCGTAGGGACCCTCGTTACAGGATGGGGTCCAGTTTGGGACTCATTGATGTTGTTGTTGTTGCTTCCGCCATTTTGTCTGGGAAATAATTCGAGTTTAGTTCCCCTCTTAATAGTTCATATCCTAAGCTCTACAAAATTTCAAGCATATAGTACATGCCAGTGCATCATGCAACATTTGACAGGAGGTCGATTTCAGCACATCACCACGTTCAGGTGGTACAAGCACCGTATCACATGTTCAGACAGTTCACATCAGACAGACATCACATTCACACGATTCATGATTATCACTAACAGGGAACGCTGGTGTTCAAATAATCCAATGAGATTTTATTGCATAAAATTTCAATAACATAAGAGTTCTACACTAACACTTTTCATTACATCTCAGCATGTGACTTTAGTAGCCACAGGGGCTTATTAGCATAACAGAGAAACAACTACCAAAATTGTCCTAGCAAACGAAAGAAAATCCAACTTCCTAGCTGCCTCCAGCTTCTACTGGTCAGGGGCGTCCAGTAGGCAGGCACCGCTACACATCCGGCCACATTTACCTCGCTTCCAGCGGTTCACCCCAATCTCACACTCGGCCCTATTCCACAAGGAATTTATCTCTTCCTCCAAGTCTTCCGGTTCTCTGGTTTGCTCATCCTGAATGATGCGATCCCTCCCTTCTTCTTCTTGATCCCCCATAAGATCTTCACTTTCCATCAGCTATACCTCCCTCACCTCAGAATCTTCCTCAGGATCCCCTTTAGGGTCCTCCTCAGGATCCTCCTCTTCCATCGGTTCTCCCTTACTCGGGTCCTCCTCGGGATCTTCCTCAGGGTCCTCCTCCTCCATTGGTTCCTCTGCATTCGAGTCACCCATCGGGTCAGCTTCCACTCCGGAATCTGTCTTTACAGGGTTGGCCTCCCCTCCTTCCAGGTCTCCTTCCTCATTAGTAAGTTCGTTGGCTGGGGGGGTGGGGCGTCCTCCTCACTGGCTGTAGGAACACTCTCTAGGTCATGGGGTCCCTCCAGTCTTCAATAGTGAGTTACGTCCTCTATATCCATCCCCATGGGCTCCTGGTCGCACCAACAACAATTTCCCTATGGCCGGGGATTACGAGCCTGAGAGTGCAGCTCATCAACATGATAGCGCCACATAGGGTCCCCCTTCAGGGTCAGCAACAGAAGGACCACTTGGTTATTCTCAATTGCCAAACAGCTATTGGGCCTATCATCCAGGTATCTGGCTACTACCCACCTCACATGTCGTATGTGGTCCCACACACTCTTCCCTAGCTCCTTAGCCAACCGATGATGCAGACAAGGACCTCCTACACAGCCGCAATGCTGGGTATCCTCCATTCCTGTACAAAGTAAGTGCACATAAGATATGCATTCAACCCATAATCACGCATTCATTTAATACTATATGCAGAGGTTTACAGCTCCCGGTCCCGGTACTACACTCACCCTCCGTGCGGTCCTTAAATCTACCGGTTTTAGTCCTTAACTTTTTACAGTCTTTTAGGTGAGCCTTCAGGTCAGTTAACCTAAGCTCTACTATCACTTTGTAACACCCCCGTTATTCTAATTCATTAATTTAGACTATTATTAACCTACGTGGGAACGGAAATTCCTAACGGGGTGTTACCGCCCTATTTCCTTCTTAAAAATACCAGGCTAGATACCAAGTATAGCAATTAATACAAAAACCTTCATTAATGCTTCACTCTTACATTCTCAAAATTAACTAACATTAGTCCAAAAGTTCATAACGATAACATTCTAGCATGTAATATGCATCACATTAATTTCAGGCGTCCATGCCTCGCTCTACGTACATGTCCCCAGCCCTATGCATGACTAGATCACCTAAAAAAATAAAACATTTTATAACAGTGAGATAAACTCAATAAACAATCACCCCTAACAGTCAACTACGTATACAAATTCATTTTGAAAACATTTCAAGGGGAGGGGAAAATAGCAAAACTTTCCAGACACATTTCTTATTATCGCAGTCTCCTTGATTAACAGATCTCAGGGATATGGTTTCTTGTTTTATGACTTAGAGTTCCACAGTTGGAGTATTAGTGAGCGACCCCAGTGGGTCTCATAGCCTGCGCTCCAATTTAGCGCAGCCGCTTAACACATTCTTGGCCTATCGCCACCCATGCGGTTACCGCTTAACCCTTTCCTAGCCTACCACCAATAAGGATGGTTACCGATAGCCTGACCCATGCCTCTTGCAGAGCACGTGGCTGCTCACATGCATGCACTAGTTCCCGGGAAAGGCTAAAGGCCTTCAATCAATATACAACATATTGACACTCACCCAACTCAGTCCCTTCCAGTTATTGATTACGTTTCTCTTTTCTAGAGATCGACTTAGCATGATGAGATTAATCAGACTCATTCACCTTTTCCAACCACGACATTATAGCAATAATTCAAACGTTCATAACAAACACAGTAAGTCTCAATTTCATGGCATGCCCATCATACAGATTCCACCACGCAGTTATATTCAGTTACACATGCCATTGTGCTTTTAAAATAATAAACAGAACACCTCTTATCATGCTCTAAAACACACATGTTTTTACACAACACGAGGAAGGGTTAGGGTATGATTGTTACCTAAATACCGTACAAATTATGGGCTTGGTTACTCAACTAAGATTACTGCTCCATACCTGGGCCCACACAGCCCACAATCAGTCTAAATTCAATAAGATACACCCCTGGCCCTCCTATAAATTTTTATGAAATTTTCCTAGGTTTTCAGGGTTCCCCAAGCCGTAACTTTTGATCCCAATATCCAGTTTAAACGTTCTAACCCAATCTAGAAACTTTAGGCCGTCCTCAACCTTTTCTATGTTCAGAGTTTTGCACGGTTCCGCCCTGAACCAGATCGTTTTCCTGCTTCTTTTAGCAATGTCAGAGTCTGTTTTAGTCTGGACAGCCCCGGATGGGTAAATTTTAATTCGGGCCATACAACTCCAACCGTCCTAACTCCAAAACGACGCCGTTCGGCACATCTAGAGGCTACTACCCAAAAAGTTTTACAATTTTTAGCAACCGAACCTACGCTAGAGAATTCTTCAAATATGGGAACAAAG
>JAKOGI010000414.1:570000-580000 GCA_029747015.1 Carnegiea gigantea | reverse complement strand
TTGAATGTGTTTGCATGAATCTTGAATTCATTTCGAGTATTGCCATGACAATATATAGACATTAGATGCTTCGAGCCTTCAATTAGCCTGTGACTCGTACGTGCTACGTGTATACATGTCATGATTGAATTCCATGTCCTAGCCGCTGTTCAAATTGCCTATTCGCGTTTAAGGGTCTCTTGCCAACCAATTAGTGAAATAGGAATTAATTTGATTGAAAACGCTTGATTCACTGTTAAGCATACACTAGCATTCTGGCATTAATGCTTTCGAATAATTAAATTCTTCAAGTAATATATTTAAGAGTAGTTTGCTCATTTTTGTGTCTAAAACAATGTCAAGGCTACTTAAATAAGCGACCTGAATATTTATTGATTCCTTAGTTGTTCTCGAAGCTACTTAAATGGCCAGCGGGTTGGAAATAATGCGATCTATGAATGAATACGCTTGTGTTATGCTTAAAAGTGTGCGTTAATAAGCTTGAATGTGAATTGTTGTGGTATGACAAGCATGTTGAGTTATGTGATTAGTAATGACTATATACCATTAGTTTGACAAGGATACTTTTAAGCGAACTAACTACGAATGAGTTGTAGGCATGTAAGCTTTTAAGATACGTTTTAATGATGTTTCCTTTGAGAAATGAATGCGTATTTGGCCATTAACTTATTACAAGCATAATGTGATAAGATAAGTGGTTGTATGCTTTTTAAAAGTTGAATGACCCTATTAAGGCGTTTACCCTTCATGAGAATGAATGTGCCATTGACATGATACAATGCGAGTTTTGAGACAAAATGTGTCATGAAATGATTGTTGCATTTGAAATGCAAAGAAATCGGGATATTCATGTGTGAATGTAACTATTAATGTTTAAAAATGAGTTTTCATATTGCCTGCCTTGAAGAGTGAATGAATATGCAAAGATTAACTCGTTTTAAGCATGTTTTACCAAATGAGTGGTTTTATGCTACTGAGTTGATGTTAAATCATTAAGGCTTCCAACCTCATGAGAGTAAGAACATCATTGTTGTGATACAATGAAGGTTTTAATATAGACACATTTAGTGGTGAAATGCATCTAAAATGTTTCGGGCTAGGAAAATGGTGCTCCATGTATAATGTTTAGGGAGAATGCTTGGCTCTCGGGAACCATAATGCCTAGGGAGATCGACCCAGAAGTGAGAACCCTAGAAGACCCTGACGGGGGTAATATGTCACCCAGGGAGTAGACCCAGAAGTCGGAACCCTGGAAGATCCCGACGGGAATAATATGAAATGTGAATGACGATCTCATTGGTACGACGGAACGTAAGTAACGGTCTCACCCGTACCTAGCACAGTTACGAGATTTCGATGCCTATGAAAATGATTTCTTGCATGATATGTGATGTGAATACCTCATTCGAGAGTGATAATGGTGTAAAGCTTTGAAAAGGTGCATGTTTTCTTGAAAAGCGTTTTATTGAGTTTTCAACCATCTGCCAAGTGCATAACAACGGTTTCATAAGAACTCCCATTGGTTTAAAAGACATGCATTAACCATACTCTCTTGCAAAAACAAGTCTCACTTGGTTATTTTGTTTAAACTCCTTGACGTTAGGTGTTTATATACGAATTAAGTGTTCTATTGCATCCAATACCTGAGTTATTGCATGAGATAGCTTATCAATGAATCCTGCATGCGTGTTATGTGATGTTATGCTTACATTATGTGATCTTACATTGATATAACATGAAGTTACTACCAATAAGCTATAAGAGACTTAGATTAGGAAAGTTAGGCACCTTGGGCGTGAATTAGAAGGAGTATAGGGTCACCGTCATACTAGAAAAATCATTGAGGTGACAACAGATGTGGAAGAACCCACATGCATATTATATGATATTATATATATCAGATTGTGTGCCTAAGTGCTACTTAAAGTATGAAGTGCAACTGTTTTTTTTCTGGGGGTTAGGAGTCATTCACTGAGCGTGTGGTAGCACATCCCTCTATCTTTCCCCCTTTTCGCCAGGTTTCTAAAGTGACAGGTAGAAGTGGTTCACATAACTCGAGGTGGAGCCTATCTTGCTGCCTTAGGAGTAGACTTATACTCTTTTATAGTTAAATCATGAGCTTAGTAACATATTGTGATGTAAATTAAGTTCTTGAATGCATGTAAGCTAGTTACTGAAGCCGTGTAGTGCATATTGTCTAGAAGTCGCTCTGTAAGGCCATGTGAGCCGACCATCTGATTTATCATTTGTCTTATAGCTGGAATTATTCACTTTCTTTTGGGATGTAAACTTCAGTACCCCGGATGTGTGGTCCATCTAGTTATGTCTTTTATTTCCTTCTTTGTGATTGAATTTTATTGTTTGGTATACTCCGAGTGAGTGGCTCGTAGCATTGTGAACTCCAGCGTGTAGCCGTTGAGCTTATTTTAATATCCTTTTACACTTCTATTTATTGCAGGGATTTAATGTAAGGCTTTAAGCCTGGGAAATGATTAGTTTTCAGGCAAAACTCTATTCGTTTTGCCCTAAAATTTAAGTAGGAATTAAGAAATCGTTGATACTTCTAATTCTAGGGGTTGGGGGTGTCACAGATGGTATCAGAGCAAGGTCCTGCGACCACAGGCCGTGACCTGGATCTTGCATTTCATATAGTTGCCTGGGAACACTCTGTGATGATGTGACATATACCGTACTCTGTGTGCAAGTGTGCCTTATAGCATGGTCGTTTGCGATTTATGTGTGGCCCGAGTAGGTTGATTGATTAAAAGGGGGCGAGTTATGCGTTGGTATAGGAGTTAAATGGCTCCCCATGCCTTTAGGTGGCTTTGTAGTCGCTCTATTAGCGCAATGTGTTCCTAACGTGCTAATTGACTTCACTGATCGACTTTTATGTGATTCAGTTAAGCCAACCAAATAAGTGTGAGTCGTGTATTAGAATGTGACCCCAATTAACTTGCGTATTCTTATGTGAGCTAAGTGATGGCTCGAATAGTAAATGCTTTATTCGTGTGCCTGGGTAATGCAATCAAAAGTTAAAGCACGTTGATTTAAACTCGAATGATCAAAAACCTTTTTCCAAACTTATTCCTTGCCCCTATGTGTGGATTGCTCCTCGAGCCCTACAATAGAGAGAACATATGTACTTAGAGATGGTAGAGAAGAGGCTAAAAATGCACAAGTTATTTTCCAACTTTGAAATTCAAGATTTTGAAATGTTAATATCTTTCCAGCTATCGAGTTCAGTTTTTACTTTGCACTGAAGGATTTGCATTCCATTAGTAGTGATGAATGAGTTTAGGTTCACAAGTACATGCCTTTATGCTATACGTGTTAAGATGCTGCTTGTAAATGTGTACGTGGTAAGATGTGTACATTGATGGAATCATTCATAATGGCTAGGAGAGGAATGATTAAAGACTCATAGCTATGATCGATGATCCTACTAAATGATACCCACCTTTTTGAATTCTAAATTGCCTGAGGAAATTAGGGGATATTTTCGTATGCATGCCTGAAGGATTAAGTATTAGTGGTAGGATCTTGATGAACATTGCATAAGTGTACCTATCGTTCTCCATCTTCGTCATTGTTGCCTGTATAGTGCATTAGTCGCTTTCTACCATACAAATTGTTATTCGTGATGTGAGGTGGCAATATTTTGGCTGGAATGAACCCTAATACACCTAGAAAATGCAAAGGAGATAGAGCCTAGCAGACTTTGGAATTGTACATAGTAAACGACTCCTACTAGGGTGAGCAACCTACATAGTAAGACTCCTATGATCACCTACGGGATAGATGTCCCCACAAAACCACAACACATGCCTATAAGACTAGTCGACCATACTTAAAACGATCATAGCTCGTTGGACGGCAATCTTTCCTAAATCGGGACGAGCTTCAGCGAATACCATTGACCATAGGTGGCAAATAAAGGTTACATGCGAGTATACACGTCTAGGTGTTTTCACTATGAGACAACCTCGCAAGCCTAAAGGTCTTAAGAAATGAATATGGTGTCATGTACTGCGTGAGGCCATAGGAATATCTATAGAAAAGATTGTTGTAAGTAGCCATCGATGTGTTTGTGGTCAAATGCTAATAGAATGAGTTTTTGGTGATTACTTGGCTTTAACTTGATTAAACATATGACTGTATTAGTCAAGTGATTTGATTTATGCAGTTAGTTGCACTTTACAGCCCTTGAATTATGTTTTCTCATGTTATAGTTGGAGTAATTGAACACGATGTATGTAATGCGTAACTCGATAACAATAGACTTATATTTGTATGTGTTCACATTTATAGGTATGTATATCTCATGTGTAAGAAAGGTAGCATGGTAGAACATCCAAGTTCATGTCAGCATAAACATAGATACTCACATTCGTTGTGCACGGCCATTAATGCATTATAGGAATTGGGTCACTAAGTAGTTGTACGAGTGAACTGTTAAGTACATGAGCTTTTTGGTGCCTGTTTTGAGCTTGTATAGGATACAGTTGAGTTGGATGCATGATCTAACATGTGTGGCTTATTGCGTGATATGATTGTTGGCGTGTTACTTGCATTACGTTACTTCTATTGCTTCCTGTTATAACTTGAGTGGTCGGATGTATATATATTGAATACACGACCTAATGACTAATGGAATTTGCATTTACATGTGCTCACCACCGCATATCTTATGTTTACAAAGGATAACATGCTAGTACCTCGCATTCAGGGGCCAACCTCTATTCGGATACGTAAATGGCTATGTGCTTCATGTAACACGATTATGTGTAGGTGTACTTGCGATTGTATGCGAGCCTTTATGGTACCCCCTAGTCCCTAAAGCTATGGAACATGCAGTTAAAGTGTTTAATTGAAGTGTTCTGGTGTGGTTTGACTATATAGTGGTAAATATTCGTGCATCCTCATTAGACATGGGCATTTCAACTTACCTGTATGGCATCATAACTTAGAGAGAAACCAATTCCATATGGAAACTTAAGAGTAGAGCTTTGCATTAGGTAAGCCATAACTAAGCTAATATAATGTGATGTCTCCACTACATTGGTGTGATGTGGTAGCTTCCTAGCTGATTAATTTAAACTTAGAATGATTTGATACGTTCATGCTCTAGAATAAACCTGGTTAAGCTAACTGCCTTCGTACGACCTTGACATGTCCTGTATAAGTTGCCATGAATGAAAGACCTAAAAATTAGCTAGGGTCGATGTATAAACATAGGAGTGTAAGTGCATATGTTTCCCTCTTGTGAATTACTTGCTATATACGTATCTAGACGAGTTCATGTTGCTTATGATTCTCGGGCTTGAGAATGCTAAATTGTTAACTCTATAGGATGGCATTATACTAAAGTTATGCTGCGTGATGCTATGTGATGCCCTCATTACTCTGGTGTGTTATAGGAGTCTCCAGGTTAATAGTTTTGATCTTAAAGGTGATTTGAACTCATATTTTAGAAAGAAGCTACCTGTATATGACCATAAAATGTTATAGCCCAATTGGCATCCCTTTAGGTGCCGATTTTTAATGATGCATACGCATAGAATTATTGTTCACCACGCGAATAGTGTCTACCTAGTTGATTGTCGGTATCTATTTTTAAATAAGCTTAATATGGTTTCCATGCCAAATCATTTGCCCCTCTTCGATGCGTTTACCCTCAGCGCCTAAATAGAGTGAGTAGACGTTTGAAGAGGATTGATGAGGAGCAGACTGGATACCATAAGCTCTTTTTCTTTTAATTTAAAAGCAACAGTTGATTGTAAAATGAAATTTTGAACCTTAGTTCATGTCGTGTGGATCATACTGCGTGTGTGCATCTTGTGTTTGACTGAACTGTGAACCTTGGAATTTCGAGGATAAAATTCTTTTAAGAAAGGAAGAATGTAACAGCCGGGGTTTCCAACCTTACGCTAAACGTTTGAGCTAATATTTTTATTAACTTATTTAATTGAGTTAGCTATATTAGATTAATTTTTACATGATAATTGTGTGTAATAATTATGTGAATAATTTTTATAAATTTTTCTAGTCAATTACGTGATTTCGTAAAATTAGAGAACTTGTTAGAAATTAAGCCAAGGTATAGTTACGCGAATTAGCAAGTTGAATTAGGACATTTGGGGATCGAGATTAAGCAAGATGAGAAGATGTAGGACTGAATACAGTTTAATAAGTAAGATTAAACAACCAAAGCAACCAAACAAAAAAAAGGGGGACAAAGAATCAAAAGGGGGTCGAAGCCCCTTCTTCTGTAAGAAGAAAAGAATGACAAGGGAGTCTCGGCTACCCCAGCCCTGTGAACCACGAGATAGAGAGAAAGAGAGAGAGAGAGAGAGATGAGGTTCGACGATGATGGTGGCGGCGCCAGCCTGACTCGCACCGCAGTCGCGACCCCGTACCCGGCCGGACCAGAGAGGAATCGAGTGAATTAAGAGGGAGAAACGAGGTTCGGCCAGGCATCAGCAACAACAGACAGCGAGGTGTTTCGACGGTGGGCATGGCGACGACGGCAGCATTGCTGGTTGTCCGTTCCTCACCGGTGAAGAGAGAGAGAGATCACGCGAGACATAGGGAACAAATTGAGAGAGAGGACTGGGACGACGACCAAGCAGTGGTGACAGCGGAGGTTAACGCGAGGTGTCTCCGATGGGCTCGAGTCTAGCGACCACCAAGAGGCACGCGAATCAAGATTGAAGGCTGGGGTTTTCAAATCGCCAGGCGTCACATCTGCCGTGACCAGTATTGATGCAAATAGGGCCCCATTCCAGCGGCTGGGCAAGGTCAAAAGAAAGAGGGAGGAAGGCAGAAGAAGGCAGTAGCAGCCGCAAGCGAGTAGGGAAGTAAAGGAATGAGCCAATTCCGTGCATGCCAATCCAACAAACCCTAGGTCGGTTTAATTACTTGGAGTCCAGGTAGGTAGTTCCTGATTCCTAAGCCTATTACTAATTTACAAATATTTTTGAAATATTTGTGATATCTGATATAGTAGTTAGGTTGAAACTATAACGAGCTGTGAAATTGCAGTTGGTGAATCATTTGGGTTGAACTGAACTGATTTTGAGTATTGTTGTGGTCGGTGCTGTGAGGATGGAGTTCGGGTTGAGTGATTTAAATTGCTGAATTATGGAAGTGTTGATATGTGCTAATTGTGTATTTGCTTCCATGATTGAACGTGTTTGCATGAATCTTGAATTCATTTCGAGTATCGCCATGACAATATATAGACGTGAAATGCTTCGAGCCTTTGATTGCGTGATGCTGAATTAAGAATGTGATTTTGTTAGCTAGTGGCTCGTACGTGCAATGTGTATATATGTCATGACTGAATTCCATGTCCAAGCAGCTGTTTAAATAGCCTATTCACATTTAAGGGCCTCCTGCCGACCAATTAATGAAATAGGAATCAATTTGATTGAAAACCGCTTGATTCACTACTAAGCATACGCTAGCATTCTTTCGAATAATTACATTCTTTAAGTAATTTATTTAAGAGTAGTTTGCTCATTTTCGTGACTAAAACAACGTCATGGCTGCTTAAATAAGCGACCTGAATATTTATTGATTCCTTAGTTGTTTCTCGAAGTTATTTAAATGGCCAGCGGGTTGGAAACAACGCGAATTATGAATGAATATTTATTGATTCCATATTGCCTTCCTTGAAGAGTGAATGAATATGCAAAGATTAACTCGTTTTAAGCATATTTTATCAAATGAGTGGTTTATACTTCTGAGTCGATGTGAAATCATTAAGGCTTCGAGCCTTATGGGAATGAGAATGTCATTGTTGTCATACAGGGGGTGTTTGGTAAACAGCTTTTTGGAGAGCTTTTTGGCCAAAAGAGATTTTTTGACCAAAATTAGCTGTTTGACCTAGTGAAAAAGGCTAATTTAGGTGTTTGATAGAGTAGCTTTTTAGAAAAGCTTTTTGGGTCTAAAAAATAATTTGGAAAAGCTAATTTGATTAGCTTTTTAGAAGAGCTTTTTGGGGAATTAGCTTTTGTCTCACAACTTTGTTAGAAATAGCTAATTTCACCAAATAGTTTTTCTACAAACAGTTAATTGAAACAGCTAATACAAGCAGTTAATTCAAATAGCTAATAGCTAATAGCTAATACAAATAGCTAATAGCTGTTTACCAAATAGGGCCACAATAAAGGTTTTAATACAAACGCATTTAGAGGTGAAATGCATCTAAAATGTTTCGGGCTAGGAAAATAGTGCTACATGTATAATGTTTAGGGAGAATGCTTGGCTTTCGGGAACCCTAATGCCTAGGGAGATCAACCAATAAGTGGGAACCCTAGAAGACCCTAACGGGGGTAATATGTCGCCCAGGGAGTAGACCAAGAAGTGGGAATCCTAGAAGATCCCGACGGGGATAATATGAAGTGTGAGTGACAATCTCACTGGTATGATGGAATGTGAGTGATGGCGTCACCCGTACCTAGCATAGTTGTGAGATTTCGATGCCAATAAAAATGATTTCTTACATGATATGTGATGTGAATACCTCATTCGAGGGTGTTAATGGTGTAAAGCTTTGAA
This sequence comes from Carnegiea gigantea, assembly GCA_029747015.1. Lineage (NCBI taxonomy): Eukaryota > Viridiplantae > Streptophyta > Magnoliopsida > Caryophyllales > Cactaceae > Carnegiea > Carnegiea gigantea. The sequence continues at coordinate 571,438 of JAKOGI010000414.1, read as the reverse complement.
AAGGTGCATGTTTTCTTAAAAAGCATTTTATTAAGTTTTCAATCATATGCCAAGTGCATAACAACGGTTTTATAAAAACTCCCATTGAGTTAAAAGACACGCATTAACCATACTCTCTTGCAAAAAGAAGTCCCACTTGGTCATTTTATTTAAACTCCTTGACGTTAGGTGTTTACATGTGAATTAAGTGTTCTATTGCATCCAATACCTGAATTATTGCATGAGATAGCTTATCAATGAATCCTGGATGCGTGTTATGTGATGTTATGCTTACATTATGTGATCTTACATTGATATAACAGGAAATTACTACTAATAAGCTATAAGAGACTTATATTAGGAAAGTTAGGCGCCTTAGGCGTGAATTAGAAGGAGTATAGGGTCACCGTCATACTAGAAAAGTCATTGAGGTGACAACAGATGTGGAAGACCCCACATGCGTATTATATGATATTATATGTATCAGATTGTGTGCCTAAGTGCTACTTAAAGTATGAAGTGCAGCTGTTTTTTTTCTGGGGGTTAGGAGTCATTCGCTGAGCATGTGGCAGCACATCCCTCTATCTTTTCCACTTTTCCCCAGGTTCCTAAAGTGACAGGTAGAAGTGGTTCACGTAACTCGAGGTGGGGCCTATCTTGCTGCCTTAGGAGTATACTTTTATACTTTTATAGTTAAATCATGAGCTTAGTAACATATTGTGATGTAAATTAAGTTCTTGAATGCATGTAAGCTAGTTACTAAAGCCATGTAATGCACATTGTCTAGAAGTCACTCTGTAAGGCCATGTGAGCCGACCATCTAATTTATCATTTGTCTTATAGCTAGAATTGTTCACTTTCTTTTGGGATGTAAACCCTACTACTCCGGATGTGTGATTCGTCGATTTGTATCTTTTATTTCCTTCTTTGGGATTGAATTTTATTGTTTGGCATACTCAGAGTGAGTGGCTCGTAGAGTTGTAAACTCCGATGTGTAGCCATTGAGCTTATTTTAATATCTTTTTACACTTTTATTCATTGCAGGGATTTAATGTAAGGCTTTAAGCCTAGAAAATGATCAATTTTTAGGCGAAACTCTGTCTGTTTTGCCCCAAAATTTAAGTAGGAATTAAGAAATCGTTGATACTTCTAACCCTAGGGGTTGGGGGTGTCACAGATGGTATTGGAGCAAGGTCCTGCGATCATAGGCCATAACCTAGATCTTGCATTTCATATAGTCGTCTGGGAACACACTGTGATGATGTGACATATAGCGTACTCTGTGTGCAAGTGTGCCTTATAGCATGGTCGTTTGCGATTTATGTGTGGCCCGAGTAGGTTGATTGATTAAAAGGGGGTGAGTTATACGTTAGTATAGGAGTTAAATGGCTCCCCGTGCCTTTAGGTGGCTTTGTGGGCGTTCTATTGTTGCAATATGTTCCTAATGTGCTAATGGGCT
>JAKOGI010000414.1:397500-567500 GCA_029747015.1 Carnegiea gigantea | reverse complement strand
TGAGCAGCTGCTAGTTTACCACGGCAGACACAAACACATACTCAGGTAAACCCCCACAAGTGGGTGGGTATACGTACATACATGAAGTTCTACACTGGAGGACAGATGAATGTATGAATTGGAGCATCTAAACATATATATGCATGTACGTGTATATATATGCATGTATGAATCAGAACATCTAAACATGTAAACCTTTGGTCAAGTTTCGTTCACACAACAGTAGAAGTGGTGACGTACGTAGCACCATATGCAATGGAGCAACGTTAGGGGGGGTCACAACCGAACCCCCCGTGACGAACACAACAACGTCCTTACAAAGTGCACGCACAACAAATGTGGATGATATGTGTTGAACCATACCTGAATGAGGCGTGGGTCACCGACGTCAACGGGGAGAGGCATGGGGCAAATAATGACTGCATCCGTGCCAGTGGCAATAATGCCACCGACAGCCTCCATCTGATCACGCCCACTATCCTACAAGCACATCATGACATCGATATGTGCAACACACTACGTCAGACACATCGTTCGTAGCACACTAACCCAACTGCACATAGAAATATAGATTCATACACACATACCCCGTCCATACACATAGCTATGCATGCATATATGTACACATGTATACACGGAACATATGCATATACATACCTATGCTTATGTATACAAACATATGCATATGCACATAGCTATGCATGCATATACGTACACATATGTACAAACATATGCATATGTACACACAATAAATTCTCATCATTGATGTTAAATTGATGTTAGCATTAGACTATGCTTAATTAATGAAAAATTATATTGTTTAATAATAAAGTACAAAACTGAGAACAAATTATCATCCTAACAAACTAATATCAACGTAACAAACAAACTATATAAACTATTAAATTTGCATAATTACATGCAAACTAATTATACGAATATTAAATTCAACATATATACTTAATTCACTACAAATTTGTACAAATTACATACAAGAAACCTTCTCAAAAAGTCGACGATAAAGACGGCGGGAAGAGGTGATGGCGGTGGGATGGTGGCAAGCGGCACTGGACCGATGGTAAGAGCTGGAGCTCCCTCTCCCTCTATATCTCTCTATTTTACGAAATGAGCACCGAAAAATGAAGTATAGAGCGAAATTTATATGAGAAATTCTGATGGAATTCTGATAGATTTTTCCGTCGGAATATTTAAAAAATTTTGACTTTTCCCTCCATTCAAGTTGGGGTCAAAAAATCTTTTTGAAAATTTTTAATATTTTCTGATGAAAATTCCATCGAAAATTCGTCGAGAAAAAGTTCGTCCAAAAATTCGTCGAAATTCCAGCGAATTTGTCAGAATCCATCAGAGATTCCAACGGACCTATTTTTCATCGGAAATTTCCATCAGAATAAGCCAAATTTTTAGTAGTGGCTTGAGTCAGTATGCAGATTTTCTTTCTATTTTAAATTTTGAACAGCGTCAAGCCTTCAAAGGTTAGCTTGCAGTGAAATTGGGTTGGGTTAGTTAGAATTGAGAACTTGCTTCAATACCAAGTTAATCGAGATAAGTAGAGAAAAGGGAAGAAGAGAAAATTTAAAGAAGAAAAAAGAAAAATAGGAGCAGCAAATATGTCCTCAAATCAATATTCCTTAAAAAAATCAGTAATTTAGGACAAACAAAGATCTATAGAGTCCCTATTCATGTGTGTGCAACCTTCCTAGTATTAACCCCAATAGAAATGAGAAACTATAATCTTCCTAATAAGAATAGGAAACCATGGTCGTAATCCTAATGGAAATGGAAAATCATAATAAACTATAATCCAAATAAAACTCTAGTAAAGTCTTGCAATTATTATTCCCAAATATTTCTCTCAAATAAGTCTAGGTGTATGCTTGGTTTTTTTGAATCTTAGCTCACTTTTTGAGTATCTTTTCATTGTCGTTTTTATGTCTCATATACTTCAAATTTGAGTTCAATGTTAGTCTTTCATACTTAATTTTGTTCCTTTCTTATTTTGTTTGTTAGTGTCAACCATGGTGGATATGATTGGTCAGCCCTTTGCAACCAACCTATAATCTTTAATCTAATCAAATGGTAGAGCTTCTTCTAAATTAGTATTTTCAAGTATCTTAGTCGGCATTTTTCATAAAACCTTCCTTTTTTGGGGCAATAATTTTGTTTCGGTATTACCTCCCTTCCATTTCCGCCATTATTATCATCACCCTATCCTTTCTTACGAGGAGTGTTAATGGCTTAACAATTGGCTAATGATTTATAAAATGTTCAAGATAGACATTTGGTAGGGATAATAATTGTAAACAAATACAAATACATAAAAATTGAAAGCCAGAAGCATCTCTTGTATTTGTTTTTCAATGTTCGCCTTAATGTAGGGCACACAAATTGATGTCTTCACCACAATTTGTCGTGCTCTAACTCATAAAGCTTTGTTTTGATTTTTGATTTCTGGTATGTTCTCTTTGTTAGGTACGGGGAGGTTTCTATATGAAACAACAAATAATAGGTATGGCAGATGAGAAAAAGGGATTGTAAATAGGGTAGCCAAATTGATGGTGTTTTCTTGGGAGACATAGGAAAGATGAAGCATGAGGTGAGGATACACATGATATAAGGACTCAAAAATAGGGAGTCATACAAGACTTACGGCCAAGGAATGTTGAATTAGAAAGCAAATATATCTACCTATTGTTTTTTGGGGGGTTGATTTCAAGCTATGGTGCTTTTTTCAATAATATAAATATGTGAATATATTGGAGGTCTTATTTAAATGGGTTAACACTCAAGTAAGGTGCTCAATGGTGTCATGAAGGGGTTCTCTATTCCCCCAACCTTTTGGTTATAACTTCTACTTGGTAACTTATATCCTTAATGAACCAATATTCCATTTTTTATTTATTTTGAAATAATGTTTGATGACCATGAGGGATCCTCAATATTATGATGTGTGTAAGATTATCTATTTTGGTTGGAAAAAATTCATCCTAAGCTTTTAGGAGACCTTCTTCCTTTTGAGAAAACCTGTCATATTGAAATAAAATAAACCTTAATTGTTTATTGAGAAAATATTTGTTGAGAATTGGGAAAGAATTCATCTCGATGCTTCTTCTTCACCGCATTGCCTTTTTATTGGATCAAGAGATCAACAAAATTATAGTGGTACAAGATATGGTAATATACAATATAGCTACCTAAATGCAATATATAAAAAACAAAGATAATAATTACATAATATTTTAACATATTCTACAGTTAATACTCCCCCTCAAGCTAACTTGCTAAAAAGATAACAAAACTGACAGAGCCCCAGTGCCTTGGTGAAGATGTCTACAAGCTGCTTTATACTAGGAGCGTAAGATGTGGTAATATCCCTAAAAATTATTTTCCCATGAACAAAGTGACAATCTAACTTGGTGTGCTAGCTACATTTGTAAATCTGTTGACATTGCAAAGATGCTTAATTGCCACAATGTAAGATAGCTGGTAAGATAGGTTACGAATAAGCTTCAACAAATTACATTTCCAAATAACCTCCCTAGGGCTGTGAGTCATCGCTCTATATTCACCTCTAGCTGAAAAATAGGAAACAATACCTTGCTTCTCTATTTTCTAAGAGATGGGTAAACTGTCAAGCCAAACAAAATAGCCAGCAACTGAATGACATGTCATAGGATAGTTGGCCCAATTAGAGCCATTATACACATTGATGAACATCACATTCGCATAGAATTTTATGAGTGCTCGGTAGTCATTCTAGGGGATTAGTGAGCTTAATTCTATAATTTATGCTCCTATTTTTACTATTATGCTTGGTTTCCCTCGTTTAAGAAGTGTTTGCAGATTTTGATCTTGTGAACCCAAACTATGTTGGTAGAATGAAGATTTTGAGGCCTTATGGATAAAAGAAGATAGCAAAAGAGGCCCAAAGACACCTAATACGAACAAATTGTGGCCAGAACTATGGCCTAGGAGGTTCTAGGGAGAACCAACAGGCAGAGGAAAGGAGGACCTACCCAACTAGTGGGTGCCATGATTTGGCCGTGGTTGGAACCACAGTCCATGGGTGGCCCTACAGTCTAACTGTGGTGACGCCCTTTCCCTCGAGTTAGCTTGTTTTCTTTGCAGCTTTTCGTGTTCTAGGCGTTGTGAGATGTTTACAGCTTTCATTTTTACGATAAAAGCTAGTTTTTATCACTTCCTTGGCATCCAATTCCATCAACTATCATCATCTTCCATCCTAATTCACTATTAGAAGAGAGTTGAAGAAAAAGGAGCAAAGATCAAGCAATCATTCCAAGGCTTTGGAGGTGGATTAAAAGATCATCATTCAAGCTACTTGAATGAGCTTTTCTTTCCTTCTCTCTTCATTTAACTTCTCTTTACTTTAAATTAAGAACTTTGAGATATTTTCATTGTTAACTTCAATAATAATTGAGTAGATTTCTTAATCTACGAGTTGCAAAGCCAAACCGATGTGGTTGATTTTGCAAGTTTAATCTTTGCGGAAAATCCTTGCTTAATTGTTTCAATCTAGTACTTGAATCTTAATTGCCATTGTGAGATTTTTAGCCAAATTCTTACATGTATGTTAGATGTTAGATCGAAGTACTGAAAGGTGAAGATCAGCTTTGGAAAACTTGGACTATACGTAGCTTAATAATCACTTGAGAAAGTATTATGAATTGAATGGTCTTGAGATAATTAGATTCTTAAACTTGATTCGATTAAGATCTAATGAGAATTAGTAATTGGTTTGATTAAGTTAATTCACTTCATTTTGAAAGAAAGTTGTGATTGCTTTAGCATTATTGAACATTAAATCAACCGACATGGAGAAAAGTGCTTGTTGGACTAGTAGATCAACACATCGTGAGGTGATGTTTCCCCTAGATATTTTAGCCATTGAATTTGGTCCTAATAGTTTAGCATTTGTTAGTTACAAAACCCAAACTAAATCTTCAATTCACTTAGCAAACATGTAAAATAATATTTGGTAGTTCAATCTAGTCTTCGTGGGAACGACATTGATCTTAACTACAATACTCGTGCACTTGCGGTGGTGACCAAGTTTTTAGCGCCGTTGCTGGAGACTAGATTTGAATATTGAGTTATCCGTAGAGAGTTTGACTAAGCATTTTTCTTTTCTTTTTGTCTTTCCATATTACTATTTTTGATATTCTTTGATTGTGTGTAGGTTGCCTTCCATTTTATGCACAAGTCCCCGGTCCTGGAGCACTCCCTGAGTTTGATCCCGAGATTAAGCAAACTTTTCATAAATTGAAGAGGCAACATAAGATACAAGACGAGCAAGAAGCGGCCAACCCCCACTCTAGGATGGCAGGTGAAGATGAGCAAAGAAGGACCCTTAATGACTATGCTACTCTGGGTGTCCACGGCCTTACTCCAAGCATTACTAGGCTGCCTATGACCACTAATAATTTTGAGCTCAAGCCATCACTAATTTCTATAATGCAACAATCCCAATTTATTGGCAGCTAGATAGAGTATCCTAATTTGCACATTTCAGTTTTCTTAGAGGTGTGCGATACCTTGAAGATCAATGGAGCCTCTAGTGATGCGATTAACATTTATGTGTTTCCTTTCTCTCTTAGGGGCAAAACAAGGAAATTACTTCACTCTTTGCCATCGGGACCCATCACCACTTGGGATGAGTTAACAAAGGCCTTTCTTTCTAAGTTCTTCCCTCCTAGTAAGACGATGAACTTGAGGAATTGGATTACTTTATTTGCTCAATGGGAGGATGAGTTGCTATATGAAGCATGGGAGCGATTCATGGACCGCCTATGATTTTGCCCCCATCATTGTATTTAAAAATGGATAATAGTGCAATCGTTCTATAATGGAGTCCCATATAGCATGAGGTCCATGATAGATTCAGCGGTGAAAGGAACATTGATAAGGCATACAACCTCATTTATGAGATAACGCTTAACGATTACCAATGGTCCAAAGACAAGACTCCTGCTAAGAAGGCCCGAGGTAAATTTGATGTTGGTGCTTTAACTTTGCTTATCGCTAAAATGGATGTATGACTCAAAGGCTCGAACGTTTAAATGTTAATGCGGTGAATGCATGTGCCCCTACCCCTCCTTGTGATAGTTGTGGTTCTTTTAACCATGTGGCTTTGAGTTGTCAAGTTAGAAGTCCTTTTGTCCTTTTGTCCAATCCTCTAGTGACCTAGTTGCATATGTCCATAACTTCCAAACTAGGCTGAACCATGACTCATATTCTAACGCCGACAATCCCGGTTGGAAGAACCATCCCAACTTGTCCTATATGAGTGATCCTTTCCCCTTCCTCTAAGCTAATGCTAGGCCCTTACCTCTCAGTTTTTAAAGACCTAACTATCCTATATAAGCTCCATAAAAGTCCAACCTTGAGGCTATGTTCGAGAGTGTGCTTTTGGCACATAAAAAATTAAGGTTGATATGCTTACCACTCATAATAAGATGTTAGAATTACAAATTACCCAACAAGCTAGCTCTTCTTCAACACCTCCTAGTAGACTACCTAGCAAGCCCAAGCCTAACCCTGAGAGTATTGCAATTGTATTATCTTGGGAAGTGGCAAACTATTAGGGGGTCCTAAGGATGCTAGAGTTGGGGTGGACGGTGAGAAAAATCATAATGTGCATGTTGATGCCTTGCCTAGTGAGGATGAGCCCCAAAAGAGGAGTGAAAGTGAGAAGCCTAAAGAATCGGAGCCTCCTTCCCTAAAGACTTACATGCCACCCTTGCCTTTCCTACAAAGATTTTCCAAGGTCAAACTCGATGCTCGATTTAGGAAGTTTCTTGATATTCTTAAAAAGTTATATGTGAACTTTAGTTTTGTTGATGCTTTGTCTCAAATGCCTATGTATGCAAAGGTTTTGAAAGTAATCCCCTCCAAAAAAAGGAAGATTGATGAGCATGACAGTATAGCTTTAGGTGAGGAGTGCAGTGTTGTGGTCCTAAAGAAGCATCCCGCAAAGCTTAAGGACCCCAGTAGCTTCTCTATTCCTTACTTGACTGTAAATGTGAGCATTGATAGGGCTTTATGCGACCTTGGTTTAAGTGTGAATTTGATGCCCTATTCCATTTTCAAGAGAGTTGACCTAGAGAGCTGAGACCCACCACTATTTCACTTCAATTGGTGGACCATTTTGTGCAATATCCTTGGGAGCCCTTTCATGGCCACTGTGTCGGTGGACTTTTTGATTTTAGATATGGCTGAAGATGCCCATACCCAAAATTATTCTTGGGAGCCCTTCTGTGACCACTGTAGGATGCAAATTTGATGTTAAGGGGGAAAGTTGACTTTTAATGTAGGGAAGCACTATGCTAAATTTGGTTTATTTAAGGACTATGAGTCTTCCCCTTCTTTTCTTCCTTGTTGTGGATGTGGTGTGTTTGACTCTGATGACTTTGTGAAATTAATTAATATGTGTCTAAATGATCCTACTAATTTGATTATGTGTTTATTGAGGGCCATAGACTTGACTATGTAATAGAGGATTTGGTTGACAATTTACTACCTAACATATTCAAGGATAAGCCCTATGCTTTTAATGAGAGTTACTTGAGTTATTACTACAGGTTTGCATGAGTGTTGATGTCTTTGCCACCCTTCGGTGATGTTGAGAATGATTTTCATTTGGGGGTCGAGTTTGGTTTTCGTTGTGGTGGCTCATCTGATGGTGTCCACTATAGGATGATTGTGTATGCGGATTGCGCTACTTCGTGTTATTTGATGCTTAAGAAGGACTTGCATTCCATCTACTTGAAGAAGTTCCTTTTTTATAAGAGTTTGAATTTGAGGTCCGTGACAAGGGTAGGAGAAGAGCTGTGCAATCCCCTTCATCATCGGAGTCCCCCCCTTCAAAGGGATGATTTGGTGTATGGTCTAGCTAGAGACCTTAGAGGAGCACTGCTTGGTAGGCAACCCAAGGTTGTTTTCGCAGCTCTTTGGTCTTCTTTCTTTAGTTTTTAGTCTATTTGGTGTGTGCTTTTGTATAATCTTATTCCCCTTAGTCTTTTTATGCCTTATATGTTTACATTGAGCGTAATCTATTGTTTAAGGAATGGGGAGGGATTTTTTTTTTTTTTTTGTGGGCATGAGTTCCATCTTAGTTTAGGCATTTTTTGTTTACATTGTATTAGCATTGCATTTAGGTCATGTTTAGATTTACATTTAGGATTTAGGTTACATTTGAAAAGAAAAAATTGAAAATAAAATTAAAAAATGAACAAAAACCTCCAATGATGAGTGTCTAGGCAAAATAATTTGCATGAGCTTGAGTAATATTTGATGAGTGGCCTGTTTGGTGTGAAAATTTTTGAAGGTTTTCCTAATGTATCTTATTTTGATCCTTGTCTTGATTGGGAAATTTATTACCCCTTAGAGTCCTTGGCACTGGTGCTGGTACATGAGAGTAGTTTTATAAGCTAGGTGAGACTTTGGTACATGTCACGTGAGACTTTGAGCTTTGTCTGATCTAATTCATCTTATTTAGTCTTATGTTATTTCATGTTTGTGGCTCTTTCATGTTGCATGCCTAAAACTTGCCTAGATTCTTGTTCAAACCACATTAGCATGTGCATAGTTGATGATATGATAGAAGCATTCTTTCTTGTTATTTTAGCCACATTGCCAAATAACCTACCCTTGTGTTGCATGTTTATCTGCTTGGCTATCCCTCTTTGAGTTGTAAGCCTTTTCTTATTGTGATCACTTTATATTAACCCTTGCCTAAAACATATTCCTACCTTTACACCAAGTCTATAGAGCAACACTACATCTATGTAGTAGGTGGTTTTGGGGATAGTTGAGATTAAGGTGACTCTGATATGTTGGTTTATTGAGAGATTGATGATATTAAGCATTTAGTTTTGTTTCCTTCTTGTTTAGGTTGTGTATATATGAATTAGGTTGTGAGTTCAACATGACCCTACGTCTTTCAAATAATTGAAATTTTCATTCCATTTCCTAAAAAAAGAGAAAAAAAGGGAAAATAGTCCTATTGAAAAAAAAAAAGGGAATAAGTGATTAGCATTGGGCATGTAAATAGCTTGAGTTTCTTTCGTTGTCAACTCATTTCCTACATGATCCATTGGAGTTTGTTCATTGTATTATGGGTTTGAAGTGTTGGTAAACTTCATGGTTTCTTCTTGGTATCTTATTGGTTGCTCCCTAGTCATTTGGTTACATAGCTCCACATCGCCCAAATTTATTAGTCCACTCCTTTCCCTTAACCCTTCTAGCCCACATTACAATCATGTAAAGTCCTCTTGATTGATATGTGCATATTGTATTCTTAGTGGTGGAGAATTTGAGAATCTTGGCAATCATATGGTAGAATGCATCTTTGGAATGAGTGTTGAGTGAACCTATTCTATAATTTAAACACATGAGTGGAAATGATTCACATTTCTTAAAAGTAAGGTTCTACTTATCCATTTAGGTCTAATCAACTCCATGTGCTTGCATGATGTGCTTTGTGATTCTCTAGGAGCAATGACTTCTAGCTTATGGTCTCATACTTTTTTAAAAACATTCACCTTCTCCTAATTTTGAAATTTCTTGTGCCCTATTAGGGTTTCCATTGATTATTCTTGCTTGTGATATGCTATGAGTCGCCTATTCTGAGGAGGTTATTGTACTATGAATCCTTGATGCATCTCCCCTTGTTAGTTTATCTTGAATTTATCTTTGCTTAGAGGCAAGCAAAGGTTTAGGCACGGGGGGGTGATGAACGTCATATTTACATAGCATTTCATCAGTGTTCGGTAGTCATTCTACGGGATTAGTGTGCTTAATTGTATAATTGATGCCTCTATTTCTACGATTATGCTTGATTTTGCTTGTTTGAGAAGTGGTTGTTGATTTTGAGCATGTGAACCTAAAGCATGTTTGTAGAGTGAAGATTTTAAGAGCTTGTGGATCAAAAAAGATAGCAAAAGAGGCCTAAAGCCACCAAACACAGATAAATCATGGCCAGAACCATAGTCCAGGCGATTCCAGGAAGAAGTAGTAGACGAACTAAAGGAGGACCTACTTAACTAGTGGGCGCTGTGGTTTAGCAGTGGTGGAGACCACGATCAGGGGGTAGCCCCATGGTCTGACCGTGGGGACTCTCTTTCCCCCAAGTCAGTTTTTTTTTCTTGGCAGCTTTTCGTGTTCCAGGCGCTTTGGGACGTTTGCATCTTTTATTTTGCGATAAAAGCTCATTTTTACTACTTTGTTGACATCTAATTCCATAATCTATCATCATATTCCATCATTGTTCACCATTAGAAGAGAGTTGAAAAAGAAAGGAGCAAAGATAAAGCAATCGTTCGAAGGCTTTAGAGGTGGATGGAAATATCGTTATCTAGGCTACTTGAAAAAGCTTTTCTTTCCTTCTCTTTTCATTTAACTTCTCTTTAGTTTAGATTAAGAACTTAAGGTTTGCTTTGTTAATTTCAATAATGAGTGAGTAGATTTCTTAATCTAGGGGTTGCAAAGCCGAACTGAAGTTGTTGATTTTATTAGTTTAATCTTTGTGCACTTTTAAATCTTTGCTTGGTTGTTTCATTCTAGTCCTTGAATCTTGATTGCCATTGTGAGATTTGTGTCTACCTTCTTACATGTATGTTAAATGTTAGATCAAAGTACTGAAAGGTGAAGATCGGTATTAGAAAACTTGGACTAGATTTAGTTTAATAATCACTTGAGAAAATGTTATGAATTGAGTGGTATTAAGATAATTAAATTCTTAAATTTGATTTGATTGAGATCTAATGAGAATTAATTGGTTTGATCAAGTTAATTCACTCTATTTTGAAAGAAAGTTGTGAATTCTCTAGCATTATTGACCATTGAATCAACTGCCATAGAGAAAAGTGCTTGTTAGACTAGTAGTAGCTTAACATTTGTTAGACACAAAACCCAAATTAAATCTTAAATTCACTTAGCAATCTTACAAAGGAATATTTGGTAATTTAATCTAGTCTTCATGGGAACAACGTTGATCTAGACTATAAAACTCATGCCCTTGCGGTGGTAACCGCACATGTAGATCAAAAGTGGAGGCTAGGGCTAATAAAATTCCGAAATCTGGACTGAGCTTAATATACTATAGTAAATGAATCACAACATCTCAATGATCTAGATGTGGATCCTATATGAACAAACGCAGTATATGATGAGGGTAAGTAATATCAGGTCAGGTGATGGTTAGATAAATAAGCAGCCCAATAAGCCCACGATATTAAGAGGGGTTAAAGAAATGATCTCTGGACTCATTCATGAGCTTAATCCATTGTTCCATAGGAAACACAACATGCTTCTGTCCCAACAACCAACTTAAGATAAAATGTCTGAAGTATACCTATTTTTGCATAGAAATAGACCTTTAGGTGATTTCTACCTCAATTCCTTTTATAAGACCAATGTTGTTATGTTCGAAACATCTATAAAGACAACCTTTGACGGATTCACAATGCAAGGAACTATTACTTGTAAGGACAAGATCATCCATATAAATAAGTAGTGGAAAAAAAAAAATATGTCACCACAATTGTAGATAAAGAGTAAATGATCCAAGGGAAACTGCTCAAAACCATAATCTTATAGAGCAATAGCAAGCTTAAAAGTACTATGCTTTGGCACTTTCCGAAGCCCATTTAGTGACTTTCTCAACTTAATACTAAATTAGGGATAAAGAACCTGATGAAAGCTTCGTGTAGATTTCATTTTTAAGATCACCATGAAGAAAAACATTGTGAACATCCATCTGATGCAATCCCTAACCCTTGGAGACGACGAGAGTGAGAATGCAACAAACTGTAAGCATTTGAGGTACATGGTCACAAGTTTTGTTGTAATATATACCTTTAACTTGATTATTTCCCAACACAACCAACCATTCTTTGCACCTTTTAAGAACTCCATCTATATGATATTTAATTTTGTACACCCTTTTGCATCCGAGGTTTTTTTTTTTTTTGTTGGGTAAAATACCGAAATTCCATATTTTGTTTTCTTTTAAGCCCTTATTTCTTTGGTTATCGCCTCACACTATTGACAATACTAGCTTGGCTAAAAGTTTTAGGTTCATCATGATTTGTAATGGCGATTATGAAAGCACGGTGAGAAGAAGATAACTGCTAATAAGAAATAAAGTTGATCAGAAGATATGGTCTACCAAAGGAGGATTTTTTGAAGCGGTGATGAGATGGGGTCCCTAATTGCAATTGTATAACAAACAAAATCTTTGAGATGACCTATAGTTTGCCTGTTGCATGGTGGTTGAGATATTTCAATTCACTTATTTCCTCTCTCTATTCAAAAGGTCAGGATGCATATCTCTCGCTGACTTCTTCACAGGTTGCGTGTGTTGCTGACTCTCAACATAGGCATGGGCTTGCTATCTATGAACTGAAGCATCGAGGTAACCAATGTACTAGGCATGTTCTAGGCTGACAGGATGTTGGCTTGAAACAATAGGTAATAACGAGCTGCTCTATCGAGTTTGAGAGAGAGCAATAGGCATAGCCTTATTCATTGAGACAATATGAGCATATGTACGCACAGTGGTTGCCTAGGTCATTTGATCTTTGTGTTATTTTCTGTGAGCATTTTAAGCTATAGAGTGTGGCTCATTTGGCACCTGGTGTTGATTGTAGAAGAAATCACATGATGAAGAAACGTCGTCTGGGTCATGAGTCATCGCATATGTGAAAACTTGTCCGTAAAACATGGCGTCCTAAGAAACATACATAGGCTTGATTTCATAATTAAACTCATATGTGCTCACAGGTAATTTACACTCAAAGTGTGACTCATAGGGGGGTTTTCACTCAAGAATTTTTGTGCTTGTTTTGCTTAATTAGATAGGATACCGTAAATGTACATTAACCTTAAAAAATAATCGGAAAAGAGGCTCGAAAGCTAATTTTTACGTTCCAGCTAACTGTTCTATTATGGCATATCTAGACATTATATCTCATGAATTATCCCCTTTCTAATAAATATTTTTTGTCAATGACCGTTAGTGAATTTAATACAATTATTACTTAAACCCTTTGAATTTAAACCCCAAATTAAGTTTGGACCACAAACTGAAAATTTGCAAGGCACATGAAATTTTCGATCCTATCTTTTAAGAGGAATACCCATATTACTCGACTGAAATCATCAACAATGCACAAAAAATAATGCATCCAGAATTAGATAGGGCATGATAATGTCCCCACAAATCACGATGTAGTAATCCAAAAGGTCTAATAGCCCTGGAATTATTTTAAAAAAAAAAAAAAAGATCATCCCTAACGTACTTGGATGCATGATACACATCGTAGCATTCATGGAACCCTTTATTCCGTTTAAAACCATGCATGCTAGATAAAGTTAATAAACTACCGTAGGAGGGTTGTTCAAATCTTTGATGTGGAGAACTACTTCTTTCCACATTGTTGCAAAAATATAGCATCTTTCGTCGTTCTCCCAATAATGGACCCCATTAATCGAATCACTTGCTCCAATCAGCGTCTTTGAGTTGCAGTCCTGTATGAGACAAAAATGTTCACTAGATATGAGATGCCAAGTCAACTAGGGTGAATAAAAAACACTCTTTATAGTTAAAATTGGACTAGAAATGATTGTCCCGGCTTCTTTTATTACCATCAGTTTGTCGCAAGGCATGGCAACAAAAATGGGACTTGATAATTAGGTGAGATCATAAATTACATGGGAACTGTAGATCATGCAATGTGACAGACCTATTTCTAGCACTCACTTGAAAATTGCTTTAAAATTCTTACCAGTCAATCTTTCTTGGGTTTCTTTTTCATTAAATGAGGCACATATTTCCTCTAATTAGGCCTTAGTAAGTTCACAAAATTCTAATTGCCAAGCAGAATTTTCTTCCTTGCCTTGAATTCCTCACTTAACAGGTAAAATGCTCCTACTCCAGGAGTATGGTTTCCTCCTTAGGTATGTCTGCTTCCTCCTCCAATTTGCCCAGATGCTTCCCCTTCTTCACAATTAGTCTCCATACTCCTCATAGCTTCACACTTCCTCTTCCTCTACTCTATTTTTTTTAATTATTCCATTGTTCACCATAACTTGATGAATAACCAACCTATTCATAACGTTAGTGGTTTTTGTAACCTAGCTTTTGATAACGGCTACACCTTGGCCACTCAGAGGTGCTAGGTTGATTATTACTCTAATTGGGTTTATTATGGCTGACATAAGCCTTCAGGGCTACATCTTCAACCAAATCACAAGACTCTATCCTTATCCCGAGTACCAAATTTTGTTGTCATCTTTGTTAAGTAGCACAGGTGTACACCTTATTCAAGTTTGGCAGAGGCTCCAATGAAAGGATATTCAAGCGCACTAACCTGCTTAACTCACCCATAAAATCTATTCAACGCCTTTTATACACCCAATAAATAATCCTGTAATAGAAATAAACATATCACTTTAAATCAATATACCTAAGTAATTTATTGCTCTCTTGCACTTGTCTGTATAAATCCATTTATTAAAATTTATACAACAACACCACCTCTCATTGTGGGTCCTGCTTTCGCAAGGTCTGGGGAGATTTAGATGTAGGCAGCCTTACCTCTACCAGCATCCCTGCCGGTAGAGAGGCGGAATCTAAAAGACCCACAAAACAAGATTTTGTGAAAACATTTATCGAAGAAGCATTTTGTGAAAACCTTTAATGAGAAACAAACTAAGAATACACAACAAGGAATGAATTAAGAAATAGTAATAAACAGGTGGCCGTAACTATGTAAATATAAATACAATATAAGTACAACATAGTAGAGGAATGTAGTATACCTTAACAAATAGAGGTAGGCAAACAATGTCTCTTTCTAAATGTATGTACTACCTGCATGTAAACACGATATACAAAAAAAGAAAAAATAAAGCCACAACCAAACCTACCCTACTACAACTAGAAAACCACAACCAAATTAGATGGCCAACTCCCTGCGCTCTAAGATTCTAATCCTATCTTGCTATAGTCTCCTATCCTGAGCCATGTCCTCCGGTAATCCTACAACTTTCAAGTCCTCTCTAATCACCTCGTCCAAACTCTTCTTTGGTCGTCCCCTCCCTTTTTTATCTTCGAGGATGTTAATCCTCTCACATCTTCTCATTGAAGCGTCCACACTCCTTTTCACATAGCCAAACCATCTGAGTCTTGTTTTCCTTGTCTTATCTTCAATGGGAGCCACTTTAACTAAGTCTCTGATTACTCTATTCCTAATTATATCCATTCTTGTATAACCACATATCCACTTAATCATCCTCATCTCTGCTACCATTAACCTTTGAACCTGTGTCTTTTTTGTAGGCCAACACTTCGATCCATACAGTATAGCAGGTTTAACTACCGTATGATAAACTTTGCATTTTAATCCTACAGGCATTCTCTTATCACACTGTATACTTGAAGCATACTTCCATTTTTACTAACCCACTTTTATGTGCCAGTTAATATCTTCGTTAATATCCCCATTCTGTTGAATGATTGGGCCTAGACATTTAAACTTCTCGGCCTTTGGTATCGTCATCCCATCAATGGTTACTTCTCCCCCCCGCATCTTCCCTTCCACTAAAACAACAGTGTAGGTATTCAGTTTTCGATCTACTTACTCTAAAACCTCTAGACCTTAGTGTATGTCTCCATCACGCCAACATTATTAACTCCTTCTCTGGTCTCATCAATAAGAATAATATCATCTGTGAATAACATACACCATGTTAACTTATCTTGAATTCCTTTTATAAGTTCATCTATAACTAAAGTGAAAAGAAAATGATTTAAAGTGGAACCCTGATGCAGGCTCATGCCAACGTAGAAGTCATTAGTAGCCTCTCTTGGCATCCTAACACTTGTCCTACCTCCCTTGTACATATCCCTAATAACTCGAATATATACAGATGACACTCCTTTCTTTTCTTAGTATCTCTATAATACTTCACGCGGAACTCTATCATATGCTTTTTCTAGGTCAATGAACACCAAATGAAGATCTATCTTTCTATCTCTGTACAATCTCATTAGCCTTTTAAGAAGATAAATCGCCTCTATGGTTGACCTACAAGGCATAAAACCAAATTGGTTCTCTGATATTAAAATATCCTTCTGCAGCCTTCTCTCAATCACCCTCTCCCATAAGTTCACAGTGTGATTGAGCAACTTTACACCCCTATGATTATAATAATCCTGAATATCACCTTTGTTTTTATACAATGGGATGACTGTACTAAACCTCCATTCTCTGAGCATCATAGTGGACTTAAAAATAACATTGAAAAGCTTTGTTAACCACTCTAATCCTTGTTCACCTAAACACTTCCACACTTCCACTGGAATCTGGTATGGTCCTTCTACCTTCCCATTGGTCATCTTTTTTAAGGCCTCTTTAATCTTGTCCTTGCTGATAGGTTCACACAATCGAGGATCAAGACGCCTCTCACTACTCTCTCTTTGCCTACTTTAAAAATCTTGCATCACTTCACCATTGAGGCATTTGGAAAAATACCTCTGCCATCTCTCCTTGATTTTTGCATCCTCAGATGATACCTTACCATTTTCATCTTTGATGCAGCTTATGACACCAAAATCTCTTGTTCTTCTTTCTCTAGCCCTCGCCAGTTTAAAGGCTTCCTTCTCAGCTTCCTTGGACTCCAGTTTTTGATATAATCTGTCATGAGTCATGCTCTTAGCTACAGCAATAACTTTCTCGGCTTTGTTTTTTGCTACTTTATATCTAACTCTATTAATCTCTTTCTCTTCATCCATTTCACTATTCATGAAAGCAACGTATGCCTCTTTTTTCATCTTGACTTTCTCCTTTACCTCCTCATTCCACCACCAAGCTCCCTTCATTTTATTACCACCTTTCCTAGATGTCCTTAGGATTTCCTTAGCTGACCTTCGAATACATTCTACCATAGTCTCCCATATTGTATCTGCATCCTCTACCTGCCGTCACGCTCCTTCTACCGTAATCCTCTATGATAATTTCATGGCGTTCTCCTCAGTAGGATTCCACCATTTAACTCTAGGGTCCCCAACACTCCTCTTCTTCCACTTTAAACATTTGAACTCCACATCCAACACTAGCAAGCAATGCTGAGTTCCTAAATACTCATTAAGTATCACCGCACAATCCTTACATAACCTCTTATTATCCGTCCTAATCAGGAAGTAATCAATTTGATCTTTATAGAGCCCCTCTTAAAGGTCACCAAGTGCTCCTGCTTCTTCTTAAAATAAAAATTTACCACCAATAATTCATAGGCAACTACAAAGTCCAGAACAGAAACTCCTCCATTATTTCTCTCCCCATAACCAAAACCTTCATGAGCTGTATCATACCCTTCTGAGTCTTCACCAATATGGCCATTAAAGTCTCATCCTATGAAAAAATTTTCGGTTCGAGGTACATCCTGAATGACCATATCTAAATTATCCCAAAATTGTTTCTTAATATCGTCTAGCAAACCTATTTGAGGTGCATAAACACTAATCACATTTAGGATTTCTGATCCCACCAACACCTTAATGGCCATAATTCAATTACTCTTACACCTCTCTTCAACAACAAAGTCAATCAATTCCTTATCAACTAAAATGCCAGCTTCGTTTCTAGCCTTGTTTGACCCTGAATACCACAGCTTATACTCATCAACTTATCTAGTTTTAGCCCCTACCCACTTAGTCTCTTGAACGCAGGCTATGTTAATCATATATCTATGTAAAGATTTAACTAATTCTATTGACTTATCAGTAAAAGACCTAATATTCTAAGATGCTAATTGCACCTTTCGAAACCCCACACCCCTCCTAACCCCATTTCCCCCTAGAGGATTGGTGGAAGCTACTGCGTTGCTTGCCAGTAGCTTAAACTACCAACACCCACCCTAACAACACAATAATAATAATAATAATAATAATAATAATAATAATAATAATAATAATAATAATAATAAAAAATTAGGTATGCACTTAAGATTAACAATAATAATAATAATTAATACTAATAATAAATTAAGTACGCACTTAAGATTAACGAGTGAGTAAACGAATAAAATCACCCCAAGATAATCACTGGGTAGTCCTAACTAATAGGAAAAGAACAAAGTACTGAAACTAAGCGGCAAACAGACGCTAGCTAGAAAGAACAACAAAATTACTTAACAAGATTAGAAATCTACTTGGCAAGAATACACCACTAGTCAATAGTAAAACCAATAATTAAAAATAATATAATAATACTAATACTACCAACAACAGCGAAAATAATAATAGACTCAATAAAGATTTAAACTAATACCAATAGCAACAGTAAAAGTAAAACTAAAAACAAAAATAGAAATATATAGCAATTATGACGCTAACCAATGGAGCAACGAGAGAGAAAGAGGAGAGAGATGTATAGTAGCTGTAATTCATATAAAAGCCTTTTCATAAGGCTTTACCTACTTAAAATAATTAGTTGTTGCACTATTGATAGTGATATATTCATTTTCCACTAGAAGATTATCCACAAGATAAATAAAATATTTGTGTTAATTGGATTTTAAGGTGAACTAAATAGGCGCTTAGAATTAGTTTTATAGGGGAAAAAAGAAACCACGCAAATCTAAATCCAGTCCTGTCAACAATTGGTGTATCTTTCCTTCTTCTCCATGTTTGTTGAAGTCTTTCGTTGATCTGCAAGTGTACATCTAAATCAGTTGGTAATTTGGTAATTCATGCCACAAGTTTTAATCTTCTAAAACCATCCATAACACTTCGATTTCCTTGGCTAATTGGGGCTATTTCACTCTTAATTTGGTGCACAATGATTGTGAATGCTTTCCTCAAGGTATGTTCATATTTGTCGTGTTGTTTCAACACTAGAAATTGAACCCTTGTTAATGGAATTATATCTCTCCATGTATGAACTTCTAGTGAGACACCATGAGGCTTTGATATTTATCTAGTAACAAAACTAAGTTTATTTTTTGATTTGAGTGCATTTATTGTTAAAATAACTTCAATTTGTATAATAACTATCATTGAGACTTATTGGGCAGACAATATTAATTGGGCTATCTAACCTACTCAGATAATATGAAGATTATGGGTCATTTGGGTGAAAATTTATGAAAAGAGTGTCCTCTTTAATTTTGCTTTCTTCTTCATTCTTATTTACCATGGCAATGACTGTAGAGTTGTAAGCCAATTTTATAAACTCAGCTCAGATACCGTGAGAAAATATTTATGAGAATTGGAGAGAATTTATCTTGATGCTTTTCGCTCATCATATTGCCATTCTGTTAAATCAAGAGACCAAAAGATTACAGTGTTAAAAGATTTGGTAATACACAATATAATTACCTAAACATATGGTATACGGGTAAGGAAGATATAATTACACAATATCTCAAAAATTCTACAGCTAATATTTATCTTCCTTGTTTTATGTTGACTTTAAACTAATAGTAATATGATTACTTTTCACTTTTATAGTTCTTGCTTGATTTAAGAGATGATCATGAATCATGTTAATGACTTGTTTAATTGTATGAGGTTTAATATGTGCATAACTCCTTTTTCTCCTGGGTTCTTTTTTATTCATTTGCATTGTTGTATGATTTGCACTCTCAATACCAATAATTGCAATGAATTAGACAACAATCAGGATGAATTAAATCAAGAACAATTAGGATATTAGGTTTTATTTTGAGGCTTTAGAATTGCCAAAGCCCTGTAATTCGATTTTCAACTTTCTTCTTGCAGATCCATATAAGACTCTTAAAATTGACATGAAGAAATGTTTCGCAAGCTGTCCAACAAAGAGAAAGCATATATTGTACTGTATGTTGGAACTTGGAAGTTGTCATGTTGGTGGCGCTTGAAGATGAAAAGAACGTAGAAATAATTGAGTAAATCAGGAAGTTGGTGACATATTAAGTTGACCCCCTATGTGAAACAATGAATACTTTCTTCATAACTAGTTAACTTATGTTAAATAAACTATTTTTAATTACTTTCTTTTTCTTTGGTTGGGAAAGGTGGATGAGGCACTTGTTTGTCTTGAGCTTGATTTTTGTTATACTGCTTTGTTTAAATCTTGAATGCCTTTAGTAGTGAAAGTTTATTTTTTATTTTCTCCTCCATTAGATGAGAATATGGCCAATTCCCTGTTCATGATTGATTTCACACACGGCTGCTGGGATGTCCAATTTATTGTGCAGATATATATGTAGTTACTATGCATATAGAAAAAGAAGGCCCCTCTTGACATGCCACGCATAGGGCAAATTGCTTTTCAGTGTATTGTAACACCCTATTTTGGAGCTTATTGTTGTCAATATTATCATGCTCTCCCCCATACTGCTCTGGGTTTCTCTTTTTAGGCATGTTGTAACCACACGTCTCACTTGAGAGACAAGCATCCAAGCCCACTAAGGTAAGGCAATTGTAAATCTAGACCATATTTTTCTTTTCTTCCCTTATTATATTGTTTCAAAATGTAGTTCCAATGCACTGCACATGTAGAAATTACATTTTTTTTTCCCCCAAACATCGTTGTGATGATCAATTTTATTGTTCTCATTAGTTGGAATGAAGAATGCTATTGTTTGACACATCAAGTAATTGCCTTTCCGAACCAAGAGTGGGATTCGCATTTTTATTTTTTTACATGCCTTTTGTGGTTTTACTTATCACCAATATTATTTCTTTCAGAACATTTTCAACTATTATGCATGATATAGTTCAATTTCATCTAATCTATACAAGTTTTGTCCAGTATGTCATTTTAAAAAGTATTTTCCCTGGTAGAAACTAGTTGAATAAGGATTTGTAAGTTCCAAAGTGGCATATCTAACATCAATGGAGAAAAAGCCATGTGTAATACATGTTTGCATTCTTGGACGTTTACCTATATCATGTTACTTGTTATGATAGTCCTACGACTTTTTACAATTGTGGATTATACTTTTTTGTGATGTTAAAATACATAAACTATTTACCAAGCTCACTCCACTCTTTTGTAATTTATGGAATATGCAAGTTGCACAATATTCATTTTTGTTAATATATTATTATGGAAACAAATTTATATGTATATGTCAACTTGTGCTTGTAGTCTAAATGTACTCCTCTCTTTAGTTTTTGAAGTGTAATTTTTACATAATAAATTATTTTGGATTGAAGAAAATATGAGTGGTAGGTTTATGTATCTTGTTATGCTAGTTTTGTACAACTTTCTACAATTGTAGTTCAAACTTTTTTGTGATATCAATATATATATATATATATATATATATATATATATATATATATATATATATATATATATATGAAGTATTTACCAGGTCTAATACAAGTATTTATAACTTAATGAAGGAGATTATTGGCTCCATATTTTAAAACTCATATTTGTTAATGTATTATAGAAACCCTCCCTTTTGTATTTTAAAACTCATATTGGTTTGTTTAGAGCTATGACATTTCTAATGAAAAGTACATAATAAGTGTAACTGTTTACAATATTACAAGTTTTGATATGATAAGGGCTTTTCTTAGTAGCTAAATAAATATTTCTAACTTAGATTCTTGTTTTCTTAGAAAATAATGACTATGTTTATTGTTTTCCATGTCTCATTTGCTTTTGTTGTTTTAATTTTTATAGGCATTCACATAAATTTTTATGAGCATAATATTTTCATTTGTGGACATCTATCTTTTATATTATGAACGCATGTCTAGCTAAACAAGGAATGAGAATAATTCTATTCAGAACAAATACATGTGTTTATTTTTTTTTTCCCTCTTGAATTGTCTCCTTTGCTTCCTTTTCTTTTTTAAGTTTTCCAAAACTTTCATTTAACTTTTTTGTAAGTATTTTTAGAATTTCTATGAGCAGATCTCAACAGTTTGATTTACTTATGTAAGGGCTTACATTTCTATTACTTTAGAAAATAAAAATTAGTAGATATGTTTTACTCCTGGTTTGAAATGTTTCATTCCTTTCCTTGTTTTAGTTTTTATGCATATTCGTATGATTATTATGGTACATATAAATTTTTTTATGGGCATAATATTTTCATTTGTGGACATCTTCAGCCTTCATGTTACGCACACATATGTAACTAAACACATGAATAAGAATAAGCATAACAAACATTTATGTTTTATTTCTTTCTTTTGAATAGGCTTGTTATCTTTGCTTTCTTTTTAAAAATTTTCTTAACATTCATTTGTTTTGGTTATGAGCATTTTTTAGAATTGTTTATGAGCATATTCTCAATGACATTTTTTATCTTGATCAAGAAAAGAGTGCATCTACAAGGTTTTATTTCTCTAGTGAGTTAGGTTCTTATTGCTTTTGAAAATGAAGAGTAGTTCTTATTTTTCTTCCTTGGTTTCAAAATGGTTCATTCCTTTCCTTGTTTTAATTTTTATGAGAATTCATGCACACATTTGATAATAATTTCTATAATTTTTTTGTGATCATAATATTTTTATTCATGAACATCAATTTTTCATGTTATGAACACTTTTATAGGTAATGAGGTAAACAAGAATGAGAAAGCCTACAAATTTGTGTTTAGTTTTTTCTATTGAGTAGTCTCTTTAGCTTAGTCTCTTGTTTTAAGTTTTATGAATATTCCCATAAAGTTTTTATGAGAATTTTTAGAACTTTTTATAAGAATAATCTCAGCAACTTTCTTTATTTTTCTAATGACTTGGATTCTTATTATTTTAGAAAATAAAAGTTAGTACTTATGTTGTTTTTTTTAACATGCTTCAATTCCTTTATTGTTTCATTTTTATAAGCATTAGAATAAATCTTTTATGAGCATTTCTATAATTTTTTTATGAGCATAATATTTTCATTTACGAAGCCTAACTAGGATAAGCCAAACACAAGAATGTGTCCTCCAAAAATAGAATTCCAACGAGTATAGAGACTAAAAAGTACAAACGTTTGTCTTTTATTTTGTGAAAGCACAATGATTGGTTTAAGAACATTTACCATTCTAATAATGACCCTTTTTTTCCTTCTAAAACGAGCATGTAGTTATGAGATTTTGAGTGTTCACCCTTTTATAGATGACCACTTTATCCCTTTTGATACAAAAAAAGAGCAAAAAGCCTACAAAGTAAAGTAATAGTGAGCTAACTATGGCCAATCCATGCCAACTAAATCTTCAGCAAGAATTGGAAACAAAAGGGAAGAGGGCTACTGAGCCTTACAATGGGGCAGTCATGATTAATACCTACTTTGCACCTCTATCAGCTTTCCAGCAACAATATTCAATGGTCACTTTCCAATTTGAGTTGTAAAGCAATTCATAACATTGCTTGACGATAAAATAGTGAGCTTGATTATTTTTAAGCACCCTTTTCACCTAATTAACAGCAACAAGTGATTCATGATGATGATAAGCTGAGTACAATTACTCTCTAGAAAAACAAAGGCCTTGGAGGAGGGCCAAAATTTCAAGCCTAATTGAAGTGCAAAAACCAAGTTGACATAGAAGCTTTTAACCTATTGCCTAAAATAGTTATGAAGAAGCACACCTACACCAGCTAGTCTAGGATCACCACAAGCAGCACTATCAATATTCAATTTGATCTATCCCAATGGTGGGGACATCCATTTCATATTTGTTTCATGTTTTAGAAGGGATTATTGTCAAATTATTTAGCACAGTTAAGAAAGAATAAGGGTTTTTTTTTTTACAACTCATCACATTTTATAAAAAGCTTATGTTAGAAATGTGTGAAATTAAAGTTCTCAAACCACCTGACGTTCCACCACTTTCATAAACTCTATGATGCAATAGGAAAGGGACTCAATTAGAACCTGAAGAATGCAAGAGAGGGGTTAACATTATACCTTATCTAGGTATGGAGAAGAGGAGAGAAGAATGCATATTTGAATACTTAGATGTACTAACTGTATCGAGGTTATTGTTACTACTGGGCAATCCCTTAGAATATGGATTGAGTCTTTCTCAAGGGCATGACAATGGCTGTGACTGAGGCTATAAAATTTGACTCTTTGAGGCACCTATTGTTTCCAACTTAAATTCTAAAAAGGTTCTTAATTTCCATCAGTGTTAAAATGAATCAATGTTGATGAAGGCTTAATAGAGAAGCCATTGTACGATAATCAATCCTAAACAAGTAGATCTTCAAGATCATTCCCTTTAAGAACTTCAAATGAAGCGATGTTTTGTAGGACCTCATAAGCAAAAACTCATCACAGAGGCCCCACTTCTAACCCCTTTGTTCATCCTATATTTCCTTAACAATTAAAGCATCAAGGTGGCGAGGGATATATTTGGTTAACATTTGGTATAGTGGCTTGTTGATCACCTAATTGTGAAGCCAAAAGAGATCCTTTTCACAGTTTCCAATCTCAATTTTAACTCCTTGTCTAAAAATGTGAGCATTTTTCACAATTCCATGCTACACACTCTAGACACTTTATTTAGCTGCAAGCATGTCTATCTTACACTGTCGAGTATAATATTTGGCATAAAAGGGTTGAGACGCAAGATAATCCTTTTTAGTCAAGATTCTTTCACCACTTTAGTCATAAATGCACTGTTTGCTTGTTGAATTTATCTTAACATAAGGCCACCCGCTTTCCTACATTGAGTGAAGTGATTCTAAGATATAAGATGTGTTTTCTATTCTTAAAACTCTCCAAATAAACCTCCTTATTTATGATCAATATCATCACACAGAGTCTAAGGGAGCCAAGCTGATGGCATAATCAAATAGGACATAATAGAAATGGTAGAGTAGGCAATGTGACCACCCCTTAGCTATAGATAGTATTCTCGTCCTCAAATCTAACAGATGATTTCCAATCCTTTGAGTAATATGCTGAAGTGTATGTCTTATAACTCTCTACTTAGAGTAGGAACCCCAAGATAACACCCAAGAATACGAATCTCCATAATATAACTCATTGTATTAGCCAAAACCTTATAACTATTATTCGAAAAGAAAATATTGAATATTTAGAGTAGTTTAGTCTCTAACTAGAGGCTTTGCAAAATAGTTCAAGACGCTCTTCGATAGCAAAGGATTTGTCCTCATCAAATAATATCATGTCATCAATGAAAAATAGATCAGAAGGGGGACCATCCTAGCTTCAAAGATAGAATGTTATTTACCTTTGAAGATGGACTTATTAATTAAGCGATCTAATCTACATAAAATAAAGATGTAGGGAGAAGAGGGGTCCCTTATTTTACTCCATGAGAGGGCTTAAAATCTCCAATCCTGTTGTGTTCTATATGATGTTGAAGTTGGTCTCATTAATGCATGCCATGATGTATTCCATAACCTTATGAGGGAGCCAAGCTTCAACAAGAGTTTCCAGAGTAAAAGGTCATCAAAATCAATCATAGGCCCTTTCTAAATCAATTTTTATAGCTGCAATTCCGATTTTACCTTTCTTTTTCCTAATAGAGCGAAGCGTCTCCTTAACAATAATCACATTATTAGAAATTTGGTGCCTAGGAATGAAATTACTTTATGTGGAGGCAATGAGTTTGTCCACAACTAACCTGAGGCTATTTACAGTTGCTTTAGCCATAATTTTATCAGAGACATTGCATAATCCTATCAGCCTGAGTGCTTGACATATTGTGGATTTCTCCACCTTAGGAATTAGGACAAGAGAAATATCCTTGAAACTGGTGGAAAATTTCTTCTTTTCAAAATATTAAAGGCTAAATCAGTCAATTAATCATGAGTAAGGTCCCAACATTTTTTAGAAAATAAAGCTTAGTAGCTATTCAGACCCAGTGTTTTGAAGGGGCCCATATAAAAAAGTGCCTTGGGAATTTCACAACTAGCAAAAGGTCTTTATAGGTTCTCCAGTTGTTGAGATATCTTTAGGGGGAAAAGGATGTCCTCTTCGAGGACGGAGGTAATTTACAACTGATTGTTGTTTGATCATAGGGGAAAGTGGTAATTACCTAAACTATCTAAGTGAGGAAAACTAAATGACTCCTAAGAATCTACTTGAGAGAATCAATTAACACAAGTAAAACTAATAACTATCTACTATTATACGAAACTAACATGTGAGCGAGGTTAATAATCAAACTAACTACCCAAAAACACATCAAAGGCATCACACAAAACAACCACGGTGATCATTAGGCACGACATAGCCTTAACAACTGTAACTTCTCCTCAAAATCAGATCAACGTAATAAAAGAAGACATCCAAGTTATCTATAACTAGTCAACATAGATTACAATAATAAAAGAGAGAGTTAAGATATAACACCTATCAGAACCTACAACACAAAGTGCTAACTTTTTCCCTGAAATTGCCTCTAACTCTTTGAAGTTCTTCCAATTGCAATCTTAACTCCATCTAACTATTTTTGAATGTGAATTTTGATCTAGGAAATGTTAAATCCAAAACAAGGTGAATAGGGAAAGATAAGAAGGAAGGGATGAGTAGGATT
Organism: Carnegiea gigantea; assembly: GCA_029747015.1. NCBI lineage: Eukaryota > Viridiplantae > Streptophyta > Magnoliopsida > Caryophyllales > Cactaceae > Carnegiea > Carnegiea gigantea. The sequence continues at coordinate 540,962 of JAKOGI010000414.1, read as the reverse complement.
GTGAGAGATAGATTAAGGACTCTAACCCTTCTCATCAAAAATCATCACCACGGGGGTGGTTTTCATCGTTCAAAATAGAGTATTGGGAAGATTACAGAGAGATAAAGCTAAAACATGAAATAACTAGCAAAGAGCATCCAAAAAAATCAAACATTAATGCAAAGATTGAAGCATTCATTACTTGAAAAATGGAGGTTACATGATAATTAGAGAGAGAAAATCTGTAAACTACATAAAAACCCTATAGTCAAAAAAGATACAAAGAATGAGCCTACGGTTGCTTTTACACAATAGTAATTTCAAGCTTGGCACGGGCAGACCATGCTAACTTTTTGTCTCACATTTTTCTATTTTTTCTGTGAAAAACTTGCTTGGCATGAGCGTGCTAAATGGCATGGTTAGCTCGAGCCAAGTCTTTGTTTGGTGATTCCTTGTTTCAGTTTATTGGCATGATCTTATCCCTTTGGCACGGTCTTACTTTCCTTTATATGTGTCCTTTGGGTATTCTTCCCTTCTCCTTATCATGTCTCGAGCCTAGTCCCATACTTTGCCTCATTAGTTTCCAAAGACACTAAGTTTAGCACTTCTTACCTTGGCACCAACAAACATACAAAAGTATAAAATCTACACAAGTTCCCTAATTTAGATCTTATTAGGAGCTAAAATTAAGTGTTAGAGGTGTTAAAATGGTATCAGTTGGTGATAAATACCCCAACACGTAGATTTTTGTTTGTCCTCAAGTAAAACAAAAGGAAACTATCTTTTGTGGATACAACAGTTGCATTTAGTGCATGTAACAAGTGCCTTAAACCCCTATGCTCTCCTAGTGGACCAGTATGGTCTTGTAAGGATTTGTAGAAGATATACCCAAAAAATCTCGATAAAGAAAGAAGAAAAGAAAAAGAAAGAAAATCTTTTTGAATTTATCAAAATTTTCAAAAGGAAAGATGAAGGGGGAAGAAATGTACACTTTTAATCACCCAAGCAACCAAGCCACTAACTGTACATGCATAGGAATGCATATCAAGAATCTCAATCCTTATTAATGACAATTACACACCAAATCAAACCCACCCAATTGATAAACAAGCTAATGGCAAAGCCTTATGTTAGAAAATATAAAGCTCTCCTCTCATATTTTTATATGACAACAAGGTATCACTTAAAAACTCATTCCAATGGCGCATTCTACTATAAGCCTACCTAAACTCTCAATCTCTATTACTTGAAGTCAAATGTATTAAAGTAATCGAGAAGAATTAAAAAAGGATGTGATGGTGCTCAAGGTAAAGGGTGAGGAGTGGACAACTGATTTCTGAAAATGTGGAGCTAAGTAGCCAAAAGATTGAGGAGCACCACTAATGCCAACTAATATAGGCACTCCAAAACATCCCACCTAATTTTTATACCTCAAAAACTATCCCCAAAGTATACTTAGGAGAAATAAGTAGGACAATCAAAGTATAATCACCATGCCAACACTTCTATTCTCGTTTTTTCTCTTTTGTTTTTAAAAAGGTAAGGTGATATGGTTAGTGATTGGCATGGGAGATCATGAAAAAAATACACATACTCTAATTCAAGTTCCAACAAGTGGCATCTGTAACCAACTCTCAAAACGAAGGGGAAGTTTTCTCTTATTTAAATTGTCATCATTCCCTCACTACAACAAGCACCTCAAACCACCAATTACTCTTATAACCCGCAAACAATCCATCATAATCCCATGAAATAAAGCTCCTTTAGACTTGGCTTGGGCATGGAAAGATATGTTTGGTCAAAGGCTAATTGGAAAGGATTACAATAAAGAAAATCTATTAAAGGCTCAAAAGGGTTAGCAAGGAGTGCATACCTACTGAAGGGTGGTTATTTGTCTATTACAGCTTTTAAAATACACAAAGAATACCTCTATCATTTCATCAACATTATGTGATTCCAAAGAGAGTCAAGTCAAGTCCTAAATAATGACAATCATAAAAGACACTCATGGAAGAAATGTGAGACTAAATGTGATGATGTAGTCTATCAAGGCTCAAAAGGCTCATAGATTCACCTATCACACTTGCTCTTAAATCTTGGGGCAAGAATTGGAGCATGAGTTGACAAAAACTTGGACTAAGACCTATCACATCCTAATTATATACAACTTGTATCGAAGCCATAAGGAATCAATATTGATCAAGGTAATACAAACTCCCTAAGACCACACTATTTATAAAAAATGAAAATCTTTTTCGTTTTTCAAATATTTTTTCTCTTTTCTTCTTTTTTTAAAAAACTTGGAGCTATCGCTCCCTTATCCCCTCACTTAAATTACGCAATGTCCACATTAAGGGAATTAGGGGATACTAGGGAAGAAAATGAAAGAATACTTACAAAGAAGAGTAAGCTAATACTTTGAAGGCATGAATGGTGGAAACTAGAAATAATGTCATCAAAAAGACACATGAAAAGGCAAGCACATATTTACAAATGGAAATACAACACATATCCTACATGTAAGCAATTTACATTACAAATGCTTCGAGGCAAAGCCTATATCATACTAATAAGTACCCATAGAGCATATCACTTTAGAGTCATTTTAATGTATTTTTAGGGGATTCATAAGTTTTATGCTTAGATTTTACCCCAAAAATCCCATTTTACTCTTGGATATAGTGCATTGATGACTTTTGTAGGTTTTGACATGTTTTTGATCAAGAATTCATCTTTAAAAGTCATCCTTATGACTTACCACGTATACCCCCAATCACCATGCCCATGGAAGAAAGAGAAGAACAAAAGAACACCGAGACAGTGGACACCACAGTCTGCCCGTGGTAGATGCCACGGTCCGTGGTGTCTCTATTTCCTGCGAGGCTGTTTATTTTCTCTCGGCTTTTCAACTTCCAAGCAGTTTTTAATGTCATTTATACGCGTGGATGCTCGACTTCCACCAGCTTTGCTATAAAAGGGGGCTCTCATCCTCATTTCAACACATCCTCTTGTTCCCATTTCCTCTCTTCCATTCCATTCTAGCTAGATTAGGATTTAGATTAGAATGAGAGAGAGTGAGTTAAAGTGAAGATTTGCAAGGATTCCACCTCAGGCTTGCAACGACACTTCAAGCGCAATTTTGGCTGAGCAAACTCTTCTCTCTTCTCTTCTCTTTTCTCTTTAGATTTATCATTTTAGAGTAGTTGGATGTTTAATTTAATCATGCATGAGTAGTTTAATTTTTGTCTAGGAATTTAGTAGTTTATGAAAGTGTTGTTGGATCATGTTTTAATTTAAAGAATTGTGCTTGTCTTTATGATTGGTTTGATTTTCATTCTATCAAGTGTTATTCATGTTGTGAGTAGATTTTTGGCCAAAATTTGCTTGCACACTTGAAATAATCGGGTGAAAAATTGAAAAGTGATATTTGATTATTGGACTGCTTGATAAACCTAACATAACCTTGTCTAGAAAGAGAGATTTGCATGTTAGGAGGATTAGAAAGTAATCAAAGATATTTAACTTAGATGAAGACAAATTAGTTCGAAAGAACGACTTTTGCTTAGTTTAGGCAAATTTGGTTGAGTTCGAAAGAATAGACTAAATTTTTGGATAGATTACAATTCCTGAAGATTAATCGATTAGAGAAAAGCACGTATTTATCATTTTAATCCAATCAACTTTCATAACTATATGAATTCCTAGGCGTTTTCACCTTAATTGATTTAAAATTAGTAAATTAGAAGTTGTTAAATTGAAACCCCTTGAATTAGTTATTGTTATTTTCTTATCTTCATATTTTTATCAATCTAAAGTTTGGATTCGCTAGCATATCTTGAGGGAATATAACCCAATAGACCAATCTAGTCTCTGTGGAATCGATCTTGATTTGCTACAACGCCACCGTGCGCTTTCGGCCGTATCAAGTTTTTGGCACTGTTGCTGGGGACTAGCATCGAATATTGAGTTTTTCTCAACAGGTTTAACTAAGCATTTTGTTTTTCTTTGAAAAAAAAATTTGAAAATTAAAAAAATAAATAAATAAAATTTTTGAGATAAAACAATGGCAATTTTCCATTTCTCCCAGTTTGAGCATGAATTATTTTGGAGGTATTCTAAACGTTTAAATATCTTTCTTGCTCAATGTGGTTATTGTGTGGGTAAATGGAAAATTTTAAACATTGTTGATGAGGATGTGAATAGTAAAATCCGTACTCTTTTAAAGTATTGGGATTTTCATGTTAAAAATGTTGATGATCCATGACATTTGCTTGAGTGGATTACTTGGGATTCATTTGAGTTTGAGAAGGCTAGTCGTGTTTCTAGATATTCATTTCTTGATCCTTGTGCATTTTATGCTAGATCGTATTATGCTCCTTTTTGCTGTGACTTGTGCGGTTCTTCTGACCATATTATGGTTTCATGTCATTTTTGTGGATGTTCTGTTCAACCTAATTCATCCTTTCCTTTAACTCAGTGCATGGGGTTCGAGGTGGGTGCCTTTTGGATTGATTGCTAAGTTTGATGTGGATGATTGATATTATGTGTAGGAAGATACTCTTGATGTGGTGCATAATCTAGTTGATACTCCTTTAGAGGGGTGTCATCATGAGTGTGTGCATGAGGAGTCTTCTAGCCTTTATTTCAATTATGCTTTCCCCAATCCCCTTGATCATACCCATGTTTCCCCTACATGTTCACAACACCCTATTTTCCCCCAGTATTCTTTAGATGCGCCCATTGATAATACTAAGATTTGTGATCCTAATGTTAATTTGGGCTATGAGGTTAAAATGTTTAATATCCTTTGTGAAAATATTCATAATTTTCTTTCCCTGGGATACTTTTGTAGGTATGATGCCTCCCTTGATCCGTATTGCATATTCCTAGTGGACAAGCCTAGAAAAATCATGTGGAACACTTTCTTTGCTTTCTGTTTTGATTTTTCTATTGGTTCTACTTTGTTGAAGAGAGCACTAACTTTCTTTGCTATGATTATTTTCATGTTCTCTTATTGTCGTGCTTGGAAACTCTATACTGAGGAGTTTGACAAGTTTCTACGTACCTTGATGATGTCTGTTTTAAAGGTTCGAGTCTTGAAATTATGATGGAATGGCTGATGCTCCATGTGCCTCTGTTATTATGAGGCTGCATAGCTTGGGTGCACTTTGCATCTAACCTGGTGAGATTGTTTTTTTTTTTTTTTTTTTTTGTTCCCCTTCTCTAAGTTTTCTCTCCTTTGAATAAAAATACTTCATCTAAGTATGGGGAAACGGTAATTCTATGTTTTCCATTTTTGTTTTTAATTTGCATACATGCCAGAGCATATAGTTTTAGGTTTTCCTTTTTGTTTGCACTAGTATTTTGCATTTAGGTGATTTTTAGATTTACATATAGGATTGCATGTAGAGATGGTGCGATTGGTTTGAGATGACCTCCAATGATGTTTAGACAAAATAGCTTTCATGTACTTGAGTAACTTTTGATGTGTAATCCCTTTTGGTGCTAAAATTTATGAAGGTTTTGTGAATGTTTCTTATTTTGACCCTTGTCTTAATTAAGAACTATTTTATCCCTTGGAGTCCCTAGCACTAATGTTGGGATATGCGAGTCATTTTATGAGCTTAATGAGACTTTGGCAGATATCCCATGAGATTTTGAGCCTTATTTAGACTAATTATTATATTTAGTCTAATGCTTTTTTCATGTGTGTGACTCTTCCATGTTGCTTATCTAGAACTTGCCTAGATTCTTGTTGAAAACTACATTAGCATGTGCATAGTTGATGATATGATATAGACATTTCTTTCTTTGGTCATTTTAGCGATATTAGCCCCTTGTGTTATATGTTTTTCCCCTTGCTAGCCCCATTGAGCTTATATCCGTTTTTGTTGTGATCCCTTCATATTAGCCCTTGGCCAAACACAAATTCCTACCTTTAAGCCAAGTCTATGGAACATCACTTCATGTATGTAGTGGGTGGTTTTGCGGATAATTGAGGTTAAGGTGGCTTTGGTATGTTAGTTTGTTGAGGGATTGATGATATTGAGCATTTACTTTGGTTCCCTCTTGTTTGGGTTGTGTATATATGTATTCGTTTGTGAGTTGATAGTTCGTGATCCTATGCCTTTTAATAATTGTAATTTTTGATCCTATGCCTTTTAATAATTGTAATTTTCATTTCACTTCCCCTTAAAAAAAGGGGAAAAAAGTTATGTTGAAGAAAAAGAAAAAAAAGGAACATCAGGTCATGCTGCAAAGAAAAAGCCAAAAAAAAAGAGAGAGAAATTGAAAAAAAAAAGAAAAAAAACTAAGTAATTGGCATTGGATATGTAAAAAGCTTGTGTTTCTTCTTTGTCAACTCATTTCCTACTTGATTCATTTGGGATATGTTCCTTATATTGTTAGGGTTTGGAGAGTTGATAAATTTCATAGTCGCTTGGTGTTTTGTTAGTTGCTCTATAGTCACTTGGCTAAATAGCTCCACATTATCCAAATTCATTTGTCCACTCCTTTCTCTTAACCCTTCTAGCCTACATTACAACCCAAGTAAAGTGCTCTTAATTGTCTTATGCACATTGCATTTTAGTGGTGGAGAACTTGAGAGTCTTAGCAAGCATATAGTAGATTGCATCTTTGGAATGAGTTTTGAGCGAACCTATGCTATATTTTAAACATATGAGCGGGAGTGATTTACATTTTCCAAAAGAGAGGTTCAACAGGTCCATATGGCTCTACTCAATTCTATGTGCTTGCATGCTATGCTTTGTGGTTCTTTCGGGGTGATCAAGTTTGATATTGAGCTTGTGGTCTTATACTTCTTCGAAAACCTTCTCCTCCTAATTTTGAAATGTTTTGCACACTATTTGGGGTTGCCGTTGATTGATATTCTTGCTTATGATATGCTATCAATTGCCTACTTTAAAGAGGTTTTATGTTTTGAGTCCTAGATGCATCTCCCCTTGTTGGTTTTATCTAGTGTTTGCTTGAGGACAAGCAATGATTTAAGCATGGGGGAGTTTGATAAGTACCCATAGACCATATCATTTTAGGGTCATTTTGATGCGTTTTTAGGGGATTCATAAGTTTTATGCTTAGATTTTACCCCAAAAATCCCATTTTACACTTGGGTATAGTGCTTTGATGACTTTTGCAGGTTTTGAGACCTTTTTGATCAAGAACTCACCCTTAAAAGTCGTCGTTACAACTCACCACAGATGCCTCCAGTCACCATGCCCGTGGAAGAAAGAGAAGAACAGAAGAACACTGAGGTAGTGGACACCACAGTCTACCCGTGGGGGATGCTGCGGTCCGTGGTGTCTCTATTTCCTGCGAGGCTATTTATTTTCTCACGACTTTTCAACTTCCAAATAGTTTTTAATGTCATTTATACGCGTGGCTGTTTGACTTCCAGCAATTTTGCTATAAAAGGGGGCTCTCATTCTCATTTCAACACATCCCCTCATTCCATTTTCCTCTCTTCCATTCCATTCTAGTTGGATTAGGATTTAGATTAGAAGAAGAGAGAGTGAGCTAAAGTGAAGATTAGCAAGGATTCTACCCCAGGCTTGCAACGACGGTTCAAGCGCGATTTTGGTTGAGCAAACTCTTCTCTCTTCTCTTCCCTTCTCTCTTTAAATTTATCATTTTAGAGTAGCTAGATGTTTAATTTAATCATGCGCGAGTAGTTTAATTTTTGTCTAGGGATTTAGTAGTTTATGAAAGTGTTGTTGGATCATATTTTAATTTAAAGAATTATGCTTATCTCCATGATTGGTTTGATTTTCATTCTAGGAAGTGTTATTCATGTTGTGAGTGGATTTTTGGCCTAAGTTTGCTTGCACGCTTGAAACAATCGGGTGAAAAACCGAAGATGACATTTGATTGTTGGACTGCTTGATAAACCTGACATAACTTTGTCTCAAAAGAGAGATTTGCATGTTAGGAGCATTAGAAAGTAATCGAAGATGTTTAACTTGGATGAAAACAAATTAGTTCGAAAGAACGACTTTTGCTTAGTTTAGGCAAATTTGGTTGAGTTCGAAAGAATAGACCAAATTTTTGGATAGATTGCAATTCCTCGAGATTAACTAGTTAGAGAAAAGCACATGTCCATCATTTTGATCCAATCAACTTTCATAACTACATGAATTCCTAGGCAATTTCTCCTTAATTGATTTAAAATTAGTGAATTAGAAGTTATTAAATTGAAACCCCTTGAATTAGTTATAGTTGTTTCCTTATCTTTGTATTTTTATCAATCTAAAGTTTGGATTTGCTAGCACATCTTGAGAAAATATAGCCCAATAGATCAACCTAGTTTCTGTGGGATTGACCTTAATTTGCCACAACACCACCGTGTGCTTGCGGCCGTATCAAGTACTCCTAAGAATACATTCTCCAAAAACCATATCAGCGTCACATATTAAAAATTGTCTATATGACAAATGCATGGTGGAAAAATATATACGCATTGTAAGTGGGAGTACACACTCCTAAGTGGATGATATACATTACAACTTCGAGGAGGCTATTAACAACCACAATTATATCCACTTAACATGAAAAGCACACTCTCAAACATCATCCCAAATTCATTCCAATATGAAGAACCACACAACAACCAAATTGCTCGTAAAAGAGGTTATGTCTATTATTACAATCGAATCCGGTCACTTTTAACCAAGGGAAGATTAAAAGAAGTAAGAAAATATCAAAAGAGCATAAAGCTGTGCAGCCTACACCTATATGAGTAACCCCCTTTTTAATATGATACATGCAAGTTTCCCTCACAAATGCCATTCGCAATGAAGAGTACGATGGGGAGAGGGATACAACTCATAAGCTTATTAGACCCTATTAGGTCTAGTAGTGGCCAAAATGGTGGAGGATACAATGCATAAATGCCATCCTAGATTGCTTATATACATGAGAGGCATATCTTCTTATTGCCTTAATGTTTCCGCTTGCGCCAAATGAGCTCATTTTGTCTTCTCTTCCCTTTTAATTCCCTTACTTCTCTAATTGTTCTCTCCTTTTTTTCCTTAGCTTTTGCTAGCTCTCTTTCATCTTGTCTAGACATGTAACCCTTAACGTAGGTGACTCGCTCATTCATAGAGTCCATCTGGTCGGCCATACAATTCGATATATTGATGCATCTCATTATAATTGGTGCACAAAGTCGATCTCCTCAAGCTTGTGGTTAGCAAAATAATGAAAAAATACCTCATCATAAGGGACTTTAACTAAAGAGGAAGCTTACTCATCTTAAATAAAGGCAGCGGTTATTAGTGCTTATTAGTTATTCCTCTCATAGTCACTAACATCATTACCATCACCATCATCATTCTCATTTATATTCATTATCTCTTCATTTACTGCTTTACGTATCTCGTCACCTTCCCCTCCATCACAAGACAAATCCCCTTTATTCATAATCATGGATCTTCCTTCAATAGGAAAATTAAAAAGGGTTTTCTTATGATGAGAATAAGAGTAGGTACCATCCTTTATCTCAGTAATTGTCATCTGGGCCAAGGTGAATAAGTCCAAGCTCTCTCCTGCCAAGTGTACCTCCAACGTGCAAAACATTCTCTCCAAGCCTAACCCTTAGCAATCGCCATAATGACCACCCCCAATATATCACATTGTTATAGTAGGCCTTGGTGGCTTTAACTAGGTGGTGGAGGCTAAAGGCACCTATGTCCATATGCTTATCATTCAAAGCACACCAAATAATGAACAATTCTCCTTTCTACACACATTTTGACTACCTTGATACCCAAACATCATATTGGTTATGATGTGTTAGAGGTATTGATTGTCGATCTTACAAACATTGGTGCCTTTCACATGCCTAGAATCAAAAATCCTAGGTCTACCCCATCTATAATAGTAGACCTTTCTCTTTGTGCACGTGATACTAAGCCAAGTGGGGTTAGGTTCCTAAGTGTCAGGTCATCCTCATAAGGAGGTAGAGGAGCTTATAAAAGTCACTCAAGCTCATTGTGGAATCACCGTTAAACATCCTAAACTGATTAACACTTCCCTACCCTTGTAATAACCACTCTAATCAATGTGTAGAGGAATTAAGAGTTACAACACTAAACAGTCATAGACCTCACAATTCAAGGTGATGAATTGTAGCCAACCCAAATTCCTAAGCAACCACAATATGTCATCTAACATGCCTATTGCCCTTAATATATCCTTATGCCAATACTTGGATTCGCAAATTAACATAGTTGAAAAAATCTCAAATTTTTACCTATGCTTATTATTTTCAAGTTTTAACCCTCTACGACTAGGTGGAAGCATTGAAGGCAGGGAATCAAATTTATCTTGATTCCTCTTTAGAGGAGAATTGGATGAAGATGAATCTTTAAAGTACCTTGTGTGGTTTAAGGGTTTGTGAGATATCTCTCCAATTCGCTTTTTACCTATAATGGATGGATATGAGGTGGTTAGGTGGAGGAAGCTTGCTAATGATGCCTAAAAACTTCACTAGGATGTTTAAAAGCTTAAAGAGGAGAGGGGTTAATTTAGCGCTAGAAGAAAGCTTTCTGCATCTATAACTTCACTAGGATGTTCAAAAACTTCACTAGGATGTTCAAAAGCTTTTGAACATCCTAGTGAATTTGATTGTGAGATTAAAGTGCCTTCCACAAGCATGGTTATAACAAAGAAAGGATGCTTATAATTTGGTCATTACACACACACCTTTTTATAATTTGGTGTTCGTAATATTTGAACAAATATGGGTTATCCCACATTAAAAAAAAAAAAACCCAACCAATGCGAGAAAGCGAATACCATCATCTTTGGTTCATTTCTTCGGCGTTTCACCTGTGACCAAGTAGTTGATAATGTCAGCCTATCACGGCTCCAGTTGTTCATCACGAAAGCACTCAAGAATAAGGATTTCATATGCATCATAATTCACTTTTTTTTTAAACCTATATACGATGTATCATGCCACTTGAGCCTCAAGTATACCATGTATCATGCCACTCTAAGAATTTGATTGTGAGATTAAAGACTAAAAGGACCCGAAAACCCACAACCAAACATCTCTCTAGGATTGTGAATTATGATACATGTGAAATCCATATTCTTGAGTGCTTTCATGATGAACAACTATGTGAGGCTCAAGTGGAGCCGCAATGGGCTGACATTATCAATTACTTGGTCACAGGTGAAATGTCGAAGGAATGAACCAAAGATGGTGTTCGCTTCCTCGCATTGGTTGGGGTTTTTTTTTATGTGGGATAACCCATATTTGTTTAAATATTGCCAAGATCAAATTAAAAGGAGGTGTGTGTGTAATGACCAAATTATAAGCGTCCTTTCTTTTTGTTATGACCATGCTTGTGGAAGGAACTTTAATCTCACAGTCAAACCATGCTTGCTATTGATGCCCAAAAACTTCACTAGGATGTTCAAAAGCTTAAAGATAGGTTAATTTAGGGCTAGAAGGAAGCTTTCTGTATCTATAACTTTGAACCTCAATAATGGTGGGCTAAGGTTTTAGAGAGAGAAAGGGGATGAATAGGTGAAATAAGGTAAATTTTTTATTTTTTTTAAAGGATGGGGAATAAGGAAATGAGAGAATTTAACTGAAAATTTAAGAGATTTTGGATGACTTTAGGGTAGAGTAGGGATGTGAGATTATGGGTGCGAGGGTAAATGAAGAAGCAAGTAAAGAGCGGAAATGAGGAACAAGGAAAAAAGAGGGGTTCAAGCCCTTTTTTGGCTAGAATCCAGCTTGACATGGGTGTGCCAATGACACGGGCAACCTGTGCCAAGTCCTTGGTTTAGATTTTTTCCCCCCTAGCCTAGACCATGCTAACTCGTTGCCTACTAGTTTTTGCTTTGTTTTCTGCAGCCAAAGGAGATGGCTTGGGCAGCATCCCTCTCGATATGATCCTGCCAAATTAGAGTTTAATAAGCCCTTTCTTTTTGCATTTATTTCTTTTTTTCTCCTCTTGTTTTCCTATTTTTTCAAAATTTATTCACACTCTTCACTCACTTTCATTCTTTTATCATTTTCTCCTTCTTTCTCTTTTTGAAAATTGGCTTTTCTCATTTTGTTTTTTTAGATTTTCTCTAATCTCACAAAAATGATCACATATTCACATATGTATAAAACGGTGAGACTTCCAACTACTCATTCACATAAAGGTTCATGGAGAAAGAGATACTCCACATCCTCTTCACTTAGCATTTCTAGAAAGTCCTTTAACCTATGCTCATTGATCTTGAGTATTTGGCCCTTAGTGGGGTTCTTAATCTCAATGGCATCATGTAAGAACTAACAATAATGAAAGGGCCGATCCACATAGACTTAAGTTTTTGGAGAAATAGGTGAAGTCATAAATCATGAAGGAGAACTTTTTGGCCAAGACATAACTTTTTCTATTAATGCACCTATCATAAAATTCCTTAGCTATTACCGTGCTTAGCCTCGCACCGTCGTATGCGTCTCTCCTAATCTACTCCAACTCACTTAAACTAAGCCTCGTGGCACTTAAATCAAAGTTACGGGCTCTAATTACTCACCAAGCTCAATGCTCGAGCTTAATGAGAAGATGGAAAGGTCGTCCATAAACCAAAATATAGGGCGATATGCTCAAGGGATTTTGAAGGTCATCTTCTATGCCAACAATGCATCTATAACCTTGTCTGCCAAATCTGTCCTATTCTTGAAACCATCTTTTCTGAGATTTGTTTAATATGCCTATTAGAAACTTCTTCTTGGCCATTCATTTAAGGGTTGTAAAAGGTAGGGGTGTGCAAAAAAATTTGAAACTGAAAACCGAACCGAAAAATCAAAAAAACTGAACTAAAAAACCAGTTAACCAAACAAATTTTTCAAAAAAATCAGTTCGGTTAACTGAACCAAAAAAAAATTTCAATTTTCGGTTCGGTTACGGTTCAGACAATTTGAAAATTCGGCTAACCAGTGGTTAATTGAACCGAAAATAATTTCGTTTTTAAAAATATATACATAAAAAATAAAAAATTTAGGTAAGAAAGTGCACCTTTTTATTATCTATAAATGGTAACCAAAGTTTAATTTTTATTAAAAAAATTTAAACATAAAAAAAGAAAAAATTTAGGTAAGAAAGTATATATTTTTTATTATTTATAAACGGTTAATCGGTAACGGAACCGAAAAATTGGTTAACCGAACCAAAAAACTGGTTAACTGACTTTTTCGGTTTGGTTACGGTTCGAGTTTTGGACGAACCGAAATTTTCGGTTAACCGAAAAATGGTTAACTGGAATTTTCAGTTCGGTTACGGTTCGGAATTTTTTTAAACCGAAAAACCAGTTAACCGATTTTCGATTAACCTAAACTCCGGTTAACTCGTTTTGCACACCCCTAGTAAAAGGTACCAAAGGGATGAGTTATGGAATACCTTTTCAATAAGGCATGGAATGATTGATTACTAAAAAGGGTCCATTGATCATTAATTATAGCATATGGCATGCTATGCAAGCAAATTTTTTTCTCTTAGGATGTACTCATTACTGAACAAGTTCAGGAAGGGTCCTATGAAGTCTGTGCCCATACATTGAAAATGTCAACAACATTCATAGGTTAAGGGGGATCATGTCCCTCTTAGTAAGTATACCTCTTTGTTGGTGTCAAACGCACCTCTTCATAGGCATCCCTAACTAAGATTGGCCAATAGAACGCGTTAGAGAATCTTTGTGTCGGTCTTGTGCCCACTAAAGTGCCTTCTCCAAGCATGGTTATAATAAAAAGAAGGATGCTTATAATTTGGTCATTACGCACACACATGTTTATAATTTGGTCTTGGCAATATTTGAACAAATATGGGTTATCGCACAAAAAAAAAAACCCCCAACTAATGCGAGGAAGTGAACACCATCATCTTTGGTTCATTCCTTCGGCATTTGACTTGTGACCACGTAATTGATAATGTTGGCCTATTGCGGCTCCACTTGAGCCTCAAATAGTTGTTCATCATGAAAGCATTCAAGAATATGGATTTCACATGCATCATAATTGACAATCCCATAGAGATGGTTGGTTGCGGGATTTTCAGGTCCTTTTAATGTTTAATCTCACAATCAAATTCTTAAAGTGGCATGATACATTGTATAAGTCTAGGTTTGGCATCCTTCTTACCCAAAAGTTGTTTCTAGGTGACATAGTCGGTGGAAACAAACACGTGAGTTCATATGAGGTAGCGCCTAAACTTTTCAAGCCCAACAAACTACCGTTAAGAAGTCCTTGTCGGTTACAATGTCCTTTACTTGTGCTTCATTCAACATGTGACTAGCAGGGTAAATAAAACAAGGTTTCTTATCAATTCTTTGGCCCAAGAATACCCCCAACCTCATAGTTGGCCAAATCACACATCAATTCAAAGAGTTCTCCCCAAACAGGAGGATGTAAGATGGGAGTGGTGGCCAAAGCCTCTATCAAATTAATGAGTGCCATTTTATAATGCTCGGAGACATGGAATGGCACATGCTTAGCTAGAAGTGAGGATCGGGGCTTAGCAATCTTGCTATAGTCTCTAATGAATCTCCAATAGAAACTAGCATGTCTAAGAAAGGAACGCATGTCTCTTCACATAAGTGGGGATGGGAGATTGAAAATTAAACCCCCTTTCACCTTGTCTACCTATATTTCTTCATGAGGGATGATATGACTCAAAACAATTTCCCTTTTTAGCATAAAGTGGCATTTTTGCCAATTTAATGAAAAATGCTTGAATCAACACCTTTTGAAAGCGTTTCCTAATTAGCCAAGCAATAATCAAAAGAATCATCAAAATGGAGAAATCATCCATGAAAATGTCTAGATGTTGCTCAATTAAATTAAAAAATGTGGAAATCACAAACCTTTACAAGGTGGTAAAGCATTGCAAATACTAAAAGGCATCTTCTAAAAGGCATAGGTGCTAAAGCCACAAATAAGTGTGGTCTTCTCTTGATCTTTGGGAGCAATGAGAACTTCAGTATAGCAAGAATATCCATTAACAAAACAATAGAAATCACACTTGGACAATCTCTCTAGCATTTGGTCAAGGAAGGGTAAATGAAAGTGATCCTTCCTTGTGATGACATTCAACTTTTAATAATCAGTACATACCTTCCATATGGATTGGACTCTTATGGAAGGAGCTTGGCCATGTTGTCTTAATCATAGTGACATTAGTCTTTTTAGGAATAACTTGTATAGGACTCATGCACTCATTACATGAGATGGGTAGATAATGTCAAGGTCTAACCACTTAAAACCCTTTTTCTTCACCACTTCTTGCAAGCTAAGGTTCAATATTCTTTGATGGTCTTGGTAGCACTCGGCATTATTCTCAAGATAAATTCTTTGTTGCACAATAGTGGGACTAATGCATGTAATGTCTCTTAAGGTCCACCCTAAAGACTTATTATTCTCTCTAAGCAAACTGAGCACCTTGGTTTCTTAGTACAGTTCTAAATCATTGGCAATTATTACAGAAAATGAATCAAGAGGATCAAAGAAGCATATTTGAGATAATTGAGAAAGGGATTCATTTCAAGACATGAAGATAAGGTACACTAAAAGGCACCTCATTAAATAGAGAGAGAGAAGAGGAGATGGATGCAAGAATAGGTGCATGTCATAAGTCATCACATTGTTTATCAAATTTAGATGTACCATATTCGAGGTCATACTCCATGAAAAATGACTCAAACTCACATGACATCAACTGTTCTTCATGATCATAGTCTATTTCTTCTAAACAAAAGTCACCTACCTAATTAAGGGTAGAGTGCTCCACATCATTAAATTCCATGGGTTATTTTTGTAGAGTAAACACACTCAACTCTAGTTTCATATTGCCATCATTTTTCCCATCCTTACAATTTATGAGAGCATTAAATATAGCAAAAAAGGGATGACCTAGCATGATCAAAATTTCATTATAGGGTCAAACAGCAACCCCAATCTTGAGCACAACAAAGTCAATTAGAAATATGAATTCCCCAACCTTAAAAAATACATCCTCTATCATTCCCATTGGTAGCCTAATGCAATGGTTGGCCAATTAAAGGACCATTTTGGTAGGCTTAAGCTCCCCTAATCCCTATCTCTCATACATCGTGAAAGACAAGAGACTTACACTAGCCCCAAGGTCAAGTAAGGCTTCATATATGGTGTGGCGGCCAATGAGAATTGAAATAGTGTGGCATCCTATGTCCTTATACTTGATTGTACTTGTTTATAAATGATCAAACTCGCATTAGAGGCTAAAAAGGCTCTCTTGGCACATTGGTTGCCTGCTTAGTAGTGCACAGCTCTTTGAGTAAATGGGTATAGGGGGCATTTGTTGAATAGTATCAAGGCAGGGGATGTTGTTGTTGACTTGGGAGAAAATCTCTCTTATCTTGTCAATACGAGATTAGGCCTTCTTTCCCTTAAGCCGATTTGGAAAATGGGAAATGAGCCATGAAGAGCTAGGGGAAGAAGTAACAAAGGCCTTAGGGTGTATAGAGTCAACGGTGACTGTAAACTCATCCTCCTCATGTTGTACATCCTTAAAAAGGGGGATTACATCAAGAAGTGGGAATGTAATGAGAAACACATTCTTGGGGAAAAAGAAGAGTGGAAGATAGTGGACGGGACATATTCACATCATTATCACTAACATGCGTATCAATCTTCTTCTCTGATGTAAGACTTTTCTCACATCATTAGGGTCGAAGGAAGAAGAAGAAAAAGGATTCCTTTTGATATTTTCTTCGGGTTAACTAGGGAAGGTCCCTCTCCTTGTATTTGCCAAGGAAATTTGAGCAAATTGTTCCCTCATGGTCTTTATCATTTTCTAAGCAAACTTTTTTTTATCTATGTCATCATTCTCTCCATGCCATTCCCTGTCACTTTATCAATTTCATTGTTACTAGGAGGGCAGTGTGAGCGAGCAACAACTACTTAAGGAAGCCCACTAGGTCATTGCATGTCCTTTGCATGGTGGCCTTAGGTAAGAAGAAGAAGAATTGTTTCCTTGCAAACCACAATCTTGAGTGTTTAGTATCAAGGCATTAGGCCAGTCCATGATAAGTTAGGGTGTTTAGACCAACCCAGGTTAAAGGTAGAAGGACGAGGATCAAATATGGGCCTTTAAAATGTAGAGCATTGACTTGAGCTTATTCTTAGCCAATGGCCAATTGTTGAGCAAAGAGGGCATCAACACTTGAGGTATAGTAGTATGCTTAGCATTGAGAATGTGGGACCAATTAGGGAGAGGAGTATGGCTAGGGGTTATGAAAGGACCTACCTCCTTTACCCTACTTTTAAAGGCAGAAAACCTTGAATCAATATAAGTAGTATCCAATATCACATGCATCCCTACCTTTTGGTCATTGATTCTAGCATCTAAACTCTCATTCGAAGTAGTCTCCCATTGCAAAGTTTTATCGGCTAGGTCCCCAAGGAACTCCCAAGCCTCAGTGTCACTTTCTTAAGAAAAGCCATTAAAACATAGATTATCCTATGGTGCAGGTGCCTTGGTGAAGTCCCTCATACGTGATTTGGCACAAGCACCATCACTAAAGGCCATTGTGAGAACATTGAGCCAACAAATTTTTAAATCTTTCAAAATATTTTCAAAATGACTCTTTATCTAATGGCACAAAGTAGTTGATCTTATTCCTTAGCTTAACCATCTTGTCATTTGGAAAATATTTTCTCAAGCACATATGAACAAGCCCATCCTATGTAGAGATAGAGTTCGTGGGAAGGTTGTGTGTACATTTTTTGACAAGATCCCTCAAATCGAAAGAGATTAACACAACCTAACTATATCTTGAGGCACATTAGGTAAGTGTATTATGGAATGCACTTCCTCAAAATCACTAAAAAACAAGTAGACATCCTTGACACTGGTCAATTTAGGAGCACGTTAGTATATTAGGGTTTGAACTCAAATTGCACATCATCTCCTCATTCAATAATTCTAAAGCATAATGGGTTAGCGGACATCAGAGGGTAAAAGATTTGGTTAGACTTCTTAAACTAAGAGGGGGAGGTTGTGCTTCTTCTCTATTCACCATGGATTCAAGTTCAAATGCAAGGGCTTGGGCAATTTGAATATAAGGATTCAGAGAATCAATTTAGATCAATCTCCCACAATTGTGTGACCTAGTCCATACACTCATTCACCATGTTTTTTTGGATTTTTAAATTTTCAATTTTTAAGGGGTTTTCACTTGAAAGCAAGCAAGACACAATTGTTTACGCACAACTAAGTCATAATCGGTAGTAAATTAATGCCTCTATCCCTAGCAATGGCGTCACAATTATGTTGAGGTATTTTTAAGGAGAAAGAGATGGCATCGTCTAGGATGGAGGCAATTTGCGAGTATTGCTACTTAATTGCAAAGAAAGGTGGTTATTAATGAAATTAATCTAATCCTAAACTATCCAAAATGGGAAAAAACTCAACTATTCGTAAAAATATACTCAAGAGAATCAATGGCCACAAATGAAACTAACAATTATCGACTAGTTTACTAAATGAAGTCAATAATTAAACTAACTACCACAAACAAATAAACACATCAGAACTAGAAAAACAACCAAGGAGATCATTCAACACGACATGGCCTCAAGAACCAAACTTCTCCTCAAAATTGGATCATTATAATAAACAAAAACATCCTAGTTATCCACAACTAACTACCCTATATTAAAGAAATAAAATAGAGTTACGAGATAATGCCTATATCAATCCATAACACAAGTGCTAACTTTTTACTTGAAATTGCCTCCAAATCCTTCGAAGTGCTTCCAATTGCATGCTTAACTCCAACTAACTACTTTTGAATACGGATTTTGACCTAAGAAATGTTAAAACTGAAAGAAGCAGAAGGGGAAGAGAGAAGTTGAGATAGAGAAAAAGAAGGGATGATAGGCATTATAAGAGACAGAATAAGGACTCTAACTTTCTAAAGGTAAATGATCTTACACTTTCTTTTTCATCAAAAATCATCATTTTGAGGGTGATTTTCATGATTCACAAATAGGGTATTGGGGATATTATAAAGATAGAAAGTTAAGAAAAGTAAAATGTAGCAAAAGTACATTCAAAGAAAGCAAACAATAAAGTAAAGACTGAATCTTTCATTCAATAAATTACACAAAGGTACCTCCAATTTTCGGTAAACTATTTTAACGACCCTCGATTTTAAGATTAATTATAAGATAACTTGAATTATAAGGTAACTATTAGAAAGGACTCTATAAGTTTTTGTAAACTATTCTCAGGCCCAAAAACCACTATTTTAATTTATATGTAATACCCATAACTTTTCATATTTGCATATTTTACCACAATACTTAAAAACTTACTTTCTAAAAATTTAAGTTTGTGCATGTGTATTTTCCCTCATAAATAATTAAGATAATTAAATTAATTAATGATTAATTAAGCTAATTAATTGTGTTTAATGCTTGAATCATCTCCTGGTTATCCTACACGCAATTATTCATATATTGCACACAATCCAGAAGGAACCACTTCAATAGCACCATAATTAAACTATATCACGGATATAGTTTTAGAATTAAAAGTCAAATTAGCAAAAATTAAGACTGAAGTTAAGGAGATTAAGAAGTAATTGTCTGTAATCTATCTTTCTTTAGTTAACGAGATTAGACATAATGAAAAACCTACTTTAAGTATTAATACTCCATTTCAGCATAAATATCATTTCCAAAACCCCAAATAAAAAAAATCATTTCCTTTGTATGATATAAAAATCTAAAATAAAGTAGGAGAAAAATCAACTAAGAAATGATCTAAGAAGGCAGAGAAAGAAGAAGAAGAAGATGAAGTATAAGCAGTATCATCTTGAACAATTGTAGAATATGTTCGAAAAAGAACAAAACCCAGAAGAATTAAACAAAATCATCGGCGCAATAGTTGATAAGTGAGACGTATTATCTGATAATAATGAAGAGACAAACAATGTCCAGATAGAAGAAGAACTATAGCAATAGATGAACCTAATTAAACTAAAGGATCTTAATGTTGTACCTTCAGAAGAAATTAGAAGAAAACTAGATAAAAAATATGGTAAAATGGTATTTGATGATGAAATCAATGAGATCGGAGAAAAACTTAATATAGATGAACCTAAGTCCAATCCAATTAACAATGTGGTTCTTAAACCTGAATAGTTTGGTGAATCTTCTAGAATAAATACTCATTTTATGAGGCCCAGATACATTTTAATAGGATGTACAACTAAATTTTCTTTTGGGTTTGTCCCAAGAAAAACCACAACTTTTGAAGAAATTGGTATTACCCCAATTAGTCAAACAGGATGCATCTTAAATATTAATAGAGCACGTAACAGAGAAGAAATAGTTGAGCGTTAGAAGAGAGGTATGAATAGTGTATTAAACTTAAATACTACTTGGACTGCTAGAAATTTCCTAAACTATATTGAACATAATTTTTCTGGCAATATAACTGACTGGTATGATTCATTAAGTATGACACATTCCGGCAGAATGTACAACTAAATTTTCTTTTGAGTTGGTGCCAAGGAAAACCACGACCTTTGAAAAATGGCCTTATCCCAACTAGTCGAATAGGATACATCTTAAATATCAATGTAGCTCGTAACAGAGAACAAACATTTGAGTATTAGAAGGGAGATATGAACAGTGTACTAAATTTAAATACTATCTGAACTGCTGGAAATTTCCCAAACTATATCGAACATAGTTTTTCGGATACTGTAGCTTACTAGTGTAATTCATTAAATGAGGATAGTAAAAATGCAGTAAGAATGATGGAAACACCAGTTACAATGTTCAAAAATTTATGTCAGGAAATCAAAACTAAGTTTATTGGAGCTAAACTAGATTCTAAAGAAAAGGCTAGAGAATGAAAAAGAAAGATAAATAACATAGAATTATGGGATATGAGATTGTTGAATTCAGACAATATTATTGCAAAATTGGGCATAATGAACCAATCTTGGCATGTCTTATGACAAATTATCATATCTAATCAATTTTATAGTCAATGAAAAGTACGTTGTATGGCTTGAAAAGGCAGATGTCATTAGACTTGGCAAAAATTGAACCGACCCGAAAATCCGACCTAAACCTACCCGAAAATATTGGGTTTGGAACACGATTTTCTTGACCGGAACCCGAAAAACCCGCAAATTAGTGGGTCAAACCCAACCTGACCCTGAACCCACCTCCTTGACCAGAACATTATATCCTTAGTTTTTATTTTTCTCTAATTTATCCCTCTTAACAATAATGATTAGTCATTTTTATCGAATATTTTAAAAAGACATTATATAACTATTACATCTATTTACAAATTAAACAATAATAACGTTATTTTTTCTTCTCCATTCTCCGAAAATAATATCGTACATAACTTTTAAATAAAAAAATGTTTAAAATAGGTATAAAATTTTATGAAATAACTATCTAATCTTTTAAGAAAAGTTCATTTAAAAGAAGACAAATATTAAAGGTACGCAAGTTATATCATTATATACTTAGTTAAACAAATATGTATAATTATTTTTTAAAATAATTCATTTGTAGTAATTTAAATTTTTGATGTTATAACTACAAGATAATATCTTATACTTCTTTTATTCAATTTTATTTGGTTTTCATTCTAACTAGTCTTGAACTATGATGCTAGTGGTAAGAAAATGGCTAGCCGTATTTGTATTGGGGGTGGCCCATTAATAAAGTTTTACTTGATTGGGCATTGGTAGGTTACTTAATAAAAATATTAAATTATTAAATAGGTTATTAGCGGTCAAACTGCTACAACTCATTAAAATAGTTTAGACGGACTATCTCATAAATGGCCAACTTGTTATTGACTTTCTTCTAATGCATGGGTCTATCTACCCAAAACTAAGTGAGGCTTGATTCTTTGCTCGCCCATACAAGATGTTCATATATTATAATAAAAATTTTAAATATTTTTAATTATTCTTTGGAGAAATTATAATTATTATGCATTTTTATTAAATACTGACAATTTTGAGTAATAAATATGCAAAATTTTTGATTTTGAAAAAGGAAAATAACTCACAAAAAAGACGCTCTAAAACCATTAGGTTGATCTGAAACCCATAAAACTGAAATAAACCTGCCCATATTTTACATGAACCTAAAATACACTCGACCTATATTTTACCCGAATCCGAATACACCCGACTCGTATTTTACCCACCTGCTCGAACTGATAGGCCTAGATGTCACTGATACCCTCAGTACAAGAATTCCATATCGAAGAAAATGGGTTAATGATCAATGCCTCGGTCTCCAGAAACAAAACAAAATGAAGAAACAATTTCTAGCTTGTTGGAATAATCCTTGCCAATGAGAAAAAGAACTTGAAAGGAAAAATTTTATAAGAAAAAAAGTTTAAACAAGCAAAAAGGAGAGAATTATAAAAGAAAATATTATAACAAACTAGCCCTAAAAAATGAAGATTTTTTAGAAAAATCGCTTATTGTCCCACCGGGAAAAGCAACTGTAAATGTTGGGCATGTGGAGAAGTAGATCATAAACATCAGATCTAGCCCTGAAAAACAATAAGAGAATTGTTGAAATTGTATGAAAAGATGAATATAAAGAAAGTGATTATGAAGAAATAAGTCATATGATGAAAAGTAGCTCAATTAGTCTCGGTAATCTTCAAGGACAAAAATTTGTGGTCGATAATGAGAACGAAGAAGTCAAAGGAGATTGGATCCTTCCCATAATTCAGAAAGACATGATTTATAAAAATCGATCTTTCAATTAAAGAGCAAATACATATATGAAATGATGGAAGGAATCTAAAAGTCAAAGACTGTGAATATGATGTAGAAGATGTTAATCTCATTAATTGGAAAATATCCTTAAGTATAATAAAGATAGAAAGTATAGATATATCCATGTTGGAAGTGTTCAAGTGCAAATTACTCCATTACAATATTGTAGCAAAGATATTAATCTTTATGTTTTGTTTTGTGATATCAGGCATACAAAATTTAATAATCAAATTATCACAGGAATTGAGACCAATTTATGTAATGAATCCATAGGATTCAACTGTTGACCTGGATATTATGTAAACCTAAAAGATGAATATGCCAAAAACTTCTTATTCCCCAAGATAAAACGGTTAGAATGGATATGAAAAGTGGAGGATATCCATTAAGGATATTTTGAAAAATAATCTACAAATTAGATAATACTATAGACCCAAAAACTAAAATAGCAATGATAGAGGCAGAAAAATTTATGAGTCCTACTCCAATGCAAAATATTCAAAGGATAAAGTCCAACCCATAGGAGATAAAAATGGTAGGTCATAGATATCTAGCGTTACCAATCCTATAAAAATCAATAAGAAGAACGTAATAAAATTGATGAAAATGATAAAATTACCATTAAATCCCAATTATTAAGAAGCATGAGTACAGGATCAGAATGGGGAGAAGGGTCTTCATTAGGTAAAGAAGAACTTAAAGAAGGTGGTACAATTAGCATAATCAGTGAAATGAGTAGAATGAGTTTTGAATCTGTAAGACACGGTATAGACCGAAGTATGAGTCTAGATATAAAAGTCATTGGGTATAAAACAAAAATTTCTAGTGAGCCAATCTATGAGGAAGAACTAGTCAAAAATGTGACTATGAATATATGCTATGAAATCACCGACACAAATCCTAATAGCATCTATATCCCAAATAAATGTATGTTTAGAGAGTTATAATTAACATGAATTGTGTGCTTATGTAGATAACGGCTGTTCTATTTGTTTTGAAAAAAGATCTTTGTTTTCATAATTTGTATGGAAGAAAGTCAAGAATCCTTTACAAGTAACGATAGCTAACAATAGCATAATGAGCCATAAGGAGGCCATAGAAGGGTTACCAATAGAAATAGGAGGAGTCTAATGCTTTTTACCAACCCTATGGGCTACTGATCAATCCTCCCATCGTATGATTATTGAAAATAGCTTTTTAGAGACTATATTCTCCATGCGTATAGACCATAAACAAAATAATATTCACAATAAATGGTCACTCAGTCCTTATTGATAAGTTAAATAAAGCTTACATTCATCAGAAGATTGAGTTCACATACAGCTAGTATGGTGAGAAGTTAATGCCTACACAACGTGAGATAGTAGTAACAGCCTTACTATTTAAGTTATCTATTGAAGAGGAGATTACTGTATGAGAGCAATTATGAAAAGAACTATACTCTGATAACCCACTAAAATTTAGAATAAAGATAAGACATTTGGAAGAATCACTTTGTTAGATCCCAACACTATTACTCTAGTCAAACAAATGGTATATACACACCAAGATATCCAAGGATTTGATAAACAAATCAAAGAATTTCTGGATAAAGGATTAACCAGGAATAGTAAGAGTCTTCACACTAGTCCTACTTTCATGGTAAGAAATCATGCTCAAGAAAAAGGAGGAAAAGCAAGAATATTAATCACTTACAAAAAACTTAATGATAGTACTATTTTTGATGATTATTGTATTCCTAACAAAACAGTCATTTTCAATATAGAATTCAAGGAGCCTCTTGATTCTCGAAAATGGATTGTAAAAGCGAATATTGACATGTGAAAATGGATGAAGAATTAAAGAATACCTTCAATTGCTTTTAGTGCACCTCAACGACATCAAGATGGATAGTAATGCTATTTGGTCTAAAAAATGCACCTCAAATATTCCAAAGAAGAATGGATAATATCTTCAAAGATCTTAACCACAGTCATCTAGTTTTCATCGATGATATCCTTGTCTTTTCCAAAACCATAGAATAGCACAAAGATGATATATTAGCTGTCACCCAAAGATGCATTGATCATGATATTGCCCTTGATAAGAACAAATGCATTTATGCTATACAAAAAATTGAGTTTTTAGGTCTAGAGATAAACGCTGGATAAATCATCTTACAAAAGGATATTCTAGAAAAATAAAAACATTTCCTGAAAAGATTGAAGATAGGGAGTAATTAAAAAGGTTTCTTGGATGTCTTACCTATGCTTCATATTTTTATTAAAAATATAGCTAAATTAAGAAAACCATTACAGTAAAAAATCAAGAAGAAAGTAGGTTGGATGTGGACCCCTAGGGATTCAAAGATTGTTGAAAATTTCAAAAATATGTGCAAAAATATTTCTATTCTTATTTTACCTAATGAAGGAAATGATTTAATTCTCAAGATAAAAGCTAGCAATAAGCATTGGAGTGCGATACTCAAAATCAAAGAAGTAGATAAACTCTGCAAATATTGCAGTGAAAATTTTAATAAAGCAGAATGTAACTATTCCATGATGGAAAAAGAAATCCTTGCAGTTATAAGGAGAATTGAAAAGTTCTTAATCTTTTTAGCCCCAAAAACTTTTCTTATTTGAACTGATTGCAAATGAATACTTGGTTTTATGAAAAAGAATTTATCAAATATGCAAGTGCAGGGGTAACTCCTATGTAGGTAATAATGGCTTAACTAGTTTTCTTTCTCTATTGAATGCATATAGGGATCAAATAATTCTTTGATAGATAGTTTAACTCGCGAACTCGCCAATGATAATCATCAGAGCAGAACTTCTTCTGAAAAAGAAGGAAGTCTAAAATGAAATGCCATTACTACTAGAATGAGTTTCTCCTTTTAGTGGAATCCTTATAGATATTTTGGAATTTCATACAAAAAATAGATCACGTTTTGGTCTGTTGTCTTCTGCCTATCTAATAGTACAAAGATTCAGTCTTTTAGAGTTGCAAATGAATTACCTAGGGTGTCCTTATAATATTCAAGAAAAAATAAGTTCTCATGTTCAAGAAAAATGATTCAACAAATTGTGCGCAGTCTGCATCGACTACTATCATAGTTATTCTTATGATATTTGAGAGTCATGGAGCACTACGTTCTTTCCTAATAAATCTAGAGTTGGTGGTGTTAGACTCCCAGCAAATTCAATCTTTCCGGATGATCTCATCATTAGGGATGGGAGTATTACCTGAAACTGAAAAACTTGATTAAAACCTGCCCCGTTTAGCTCCCGAATTGATGATGAAAATGGATTTCAAGTGGATATGGGTATGGGTATTATGCTAGAAAATGGGTGTGGGTATGGGTATTATGCTAGAAATGTGTACTGAATTGTGTTTCCGATTTGCTAGTAAAATGCGACAAAATACGGTAAAATCCAAAAATAAATATTAGGCATGAGACTCTAATTGTATAGTATTTATTTATGTAGAAATGAAAAATTAAACTTTTTTACAATTTTAGCTTCTGTGAGTTTATCTAGACATGAATTTTATTAAGTGTCACTTGAAATTGCTAATTAAATATAGCATATATGCAAACATGGCTCTTAGAATCAGTCTCTCTATGGGCAGGGATCCCAGTAGAAATAAGGTTGCTTACATCTGGATCTCCCCAAACCCCGCGAAAGCGAGACCCACACTGAGAGGTGGTGGTGTTGTTGTATATATGCAAGCATGGGTTGAATATAAGTGACACTATTAAAACCCGTAAACCCAAAAAACCTAATATATATGGTTATGAGTATAACCATCCAAAACCCAATGCCTATGGGTAGGGGTGTGGGTGTGATCTTTAAAAATGGGTATGGGTGTGGGTATGGCTCAACCTGCCCCGAACCCGCCCTACGCCCATCCCTATCCATCATGAAAGCCTGGGAATATGAAATGATAGCTTACCTCATGGAAATCTTAGATCCAAAGTACCCATTCTTATCAAGACTAACTAAGTTTCAATAGTGCATGTTTAAAAGGATTCATTGGATTCTAACGTTTCCTGATGGAAAGTCCCATAAATTAGAAGCATGTGTGTCGAAGTACATTGTGTAGTAATTGAATATGAAAATGAAAAAGTCAAACCAGCCTATTATTTTATTCAATTAGTTGATTTAGATGATCCCAATGATCAACAACAAGAATGGTTTCCAGAACATTAAGAATTAGTTAGTGATCCTGCTTTAGGAAGAGCCATTGGATTTTACAACATTTATCATCAAATATGTGCATTAATTAAACAAGGAACAACACTAATGCATTGCGGAAACGCCACTTTCATCTATCATAATGAATTCAGCAACTATGTGAAAGTAGAAGTAGCTATCTTGGAAGATGTTTTTGATTATCTTTTTGATGTTGGAGCTTTTAAATTCTTATCAAAAAAAGAAAAAAGATATCTTTATGAATTATTTGAAAGATGGGATCCCGAGTATCTTCAACTTAATGAAGATTTTGATGATTATCTGGATAATGATGGATTGGAAGATATCATTAGAGATGAAGGCATGCAAAATCTTAATATAGATGATTAGTTTTTTCACCATTAAAAGCTCTAAAAAGTTGTTGCATCATTAGTGTACTATTATGCCAAGTGTCAAGTCAGTAAAATAATACAGTCTACTGTAGCCATGTGAGTATAGATGTAGTCACGTGAAATATCAATCCATAACTGTAGTAATTACGGCATCCTATGTAGTCCATATCCTCCATAAAAGGAGAGGTTGAGTGCTGAGAAGGGACATGGTCATTTGAGCATACTTGAGCAAAAGAGAAGTCAGGATTCTCCATTTCTCTATGAGTAAGTATCTCTGATGATCTTAGTAGCTTAAGTCCCTCTTCAATTCTGCCATTGTAATATTTCCATTTGTAAGCTTTTAATAAAGGAAGTTTCCTAATAGGGAACGTTATTCAATTGAACTTTATGTCTTAAATATAATAATTTCTTGATGAAAGTCTCACTATCCTTTAAATTATAGACTTGGTTAGTGACTACAGTTTGAGGTCAGAAACGAAATAGATCTATGTTGTGCTTGTTCTAAGGAACGTATGGTTGAGATTAGCAATCTATGTAAACTGGAAGCTAGAAGAATGCTATAAAGAAGTGCCAACTAAGTTCAGGTAATGGTCAAAACTATCTAATTAAAGGTTTATTATTTTGCTAAGCATGGTGGGCGTACAATTACATAAAATATAATATTTATGATATAAGTAGTAGATTATGATAACTAGTACCATTAAATTCATTATAAGAAGCAAAATCATTGAAAAACAAGCATATTTTTTGACAAACCCCAAAAAATAGTTAAATTACAAAAAGTACCCCATTTGGGCTAAAGCTGAAAATTTTTAAATTCGTGCCAAAATAATAATAAAAATGACCTTAAGAGTCCATTGTCCGAAAACATAAGGCATCCCAGAATCAGTTTCAAAAAGATAGGGGCTTAAAAATAGTTACCATGAACCTCAGGGTGCGTAAGAGTCGCTAATCGATCCTTCATTAGTTGAAAAATAGAGGTTACTAGAGAGTTAGATAAAGAAAAATAGTTGTCACATTAAGTAAAAACCCTACAGTCATTAACTAGGTCAGAATCATTGTCAACAAGTGCACAAGAAATGATCCCATTTTACTCATCGGCTCCGGGAGGAAAAAGATACGAAAAAATAGGCCTAAGATTGCTTTTATATGATAGCAGTTCTGAGCTTGACATAGCAATACCGCACAATATGGGCTGACTGTGCTAACTTTCTATCTCACTATTCACTTTTTTTCATGAAAAATAGGCTTGGCATGGGCTTGCCACGCGGGCAGCTCATGCCATGTCTCTGTTGGTTATTCCTAGTTTTAGCTTGGCACCTACAAACATACAAAGTTTTTACGTAAGTCCCCACCTTATTGAGAGCTAAAATTAAGAGTTAAGTTGTCAAAATTGTATTGGTTAGGAATAGAATACATTTCATCCATAGTTAGCCAAGCAAACATATCGAAAGGTAATACAGAAGGACCATAAGGATCATGGTTGTTTGTGTGGAGCCTGATAATGACGTCTTTCACCGTACATTGCTTTTTCCCAACTACTAAGATTCTTATGCGTCCTGTAAGGCCTCTATATGGTTTGCTTTGCTTCTTATGACTGTGGATAAATGATAGAAATGAGTGTTTCCATCTCTATCCCTTATGGCTTCCATAACAGATTTTTGGGACCAAAAAGTCTCCAGTTAGTTGAGCACATCATTGAGATCTCGTCAAAGTTTAGCCTCAAGATTTAATCTATTTGAGATGAGTACTAAGTTTCTTCCTAATGCCCGCTAAACGACGCTAACCCTTTTTCGATGGAAATAGTTGCCAAGGACATCTTTATTCTATTGTTTCATATCAACAAAAAATTGCCAAGGGGCAAATATATGCATAAAACCTTATTTTGATGTTCCTTTGGAAATTAGTTAAATTTATCATAAGTTAGCCATGTTCTTGGAAGTTGGAAATTAAATGGTTTCTCATTGCTAGCTATGAGGGAAAGTCCATTGAGAGAGGCCAAAAGAGTGCAATGATCATATTGATTTTGGAGAAGATGACAGATGTTGTCTTGTGGACAATTAGAATGCCATTGCTGATTGCATAAAATCCTATCCAACCGGGCAAATTTGTGTGTTGTTGGGTTGCGTCCCTTACTCCATGTGAACTGAGGGCCATAGTATCCCATGTTAATGAGGTTATGATTCTCAGTCCAATAATTTAAGGTATTACATTGTTTGCACCGAAAATATAATATTTTTACAATACCCTTATACTTAATTTATACTCAAAATAATTGTTATTTTTAGATTTTTTATTTGATTTTATTTAATTTTATAGGTGTTGAATAAATTGGAAAAAAACAAGGTAAAAATAAAAAAGTAAAATAAATCCCAAATCTACCCAGCCCCCCTCCACGTGCCCAGGGCGTGACGGCCCCCCCCCCCCCCCCCCCCTTCTCATCTCCTCATTTTCGCTTTCTTTTCTCGGTGCTAGCTTCACAAAAAAACCCCGATAGCCTTTCCCCCTTCTCTCGGTCTCTTTGAACACATCTCCATCTCGCTCTCAATAATAGCATCATCCCCCATCTTCATCCACCTTCACAACACCATCAACCCTCCCCGCACCGCCAACACACCATTATCGTCATTCCCATCTTCACCGTCCACGTCAGGGCGAGATCGATGACCAAGATCGAGAATGGCCTAAGTATAAATCAACGGTTGTGCGTGAAAGCTATGTAATTAGGTTTTAGTTTTAAGTTTTTCAAGTTTAATTTAGGGTTTAGATTCAAAATTTTCAACTCAGATTAGATGTTAGATTTTAGAGTTTAATTTTATGTTCTGTTAGTCCATAAATTTCTCTGTTTTTTTTTTTTTTGATTTCTGGATTAGGTGTTTAACTGGGAATATGATGTAAACGGGTTTGAATATGTCTAAATTTTTGAGTCGAAATTTACTAGTTTTGAGGCGAAACTTGCAATAGTTGGCTTGAAAATTCTTCATGGTTGGCATGCCTGATTCTGGGCTATCCGCGGCTGAGCATTGTTCCTTGCCCTTAATGGAGCTTGACTCCATGGTCACAAAATCTGAGTTTGATTTCTATTCTTCTTCTCTTGTAATGCTCTTAGTTGAATGCTACTGAAATATATGAAAATTCCCCTCCCCTATTTTTCTAATTGTGCGGTTCTGTTTTAAGGTGTTTGGACCTCTGTTAATGGAGGTTGCCATGCTGTTCTGAGGCGTGTTCATCGTGATTCCGCCATTTTTGGCGACATTTGAAGCTTGTTTGTGGATGAGTTCGAATTCCCCTTCTCTATTTAGTTTTTTTTAATTTATTGCTCGAATCTGGGTTATTCTTGATTCTGGGTTGCTCGGTTTAATTTAGGGCCGTTTATTTAGGGTTGTTTAAGTAATAGCATATTGAGTATCAGGACAGTTAAACCCTTGTCCTTCTTCTCCCCTCCCTTGCTAAGCTTATTCATCTTACTTGTTCTGATTGTGTCTGGGATTGTGCTCTCATTCTTACTTCTAGTTTTTTTACCTTCATTCATATTCCTAGATAACTTAGCAGTAGTTTTTTCTGGATTGGATTGGTGTTTGATCGCTTTATTTTTTATCTCATTTGTTTAGATAATGTGATTAGTTACATTTAATTTTTCTTAATCTTAATTTGAAGCTACTTTGGGCCAATGAAATCATGTGAATAGTAGTAATCTATAGTTTTATTTGTTTATTGTTTTCATTAGTTTAGAATGATGCTAGATTAGTTTAATTTCGTAGCCAGGGACCCGATTTCATCCTCGTCACTGAGGAGACGACCCTCAAGTATTACAATAAAAATTGTATGCTTGTGGCCTTTTGTCTTCCATTCAAAATTGCCATACATACATCGTCTAGACAACTCCTTAGAATAGTTCCTTCTTTCTTCAAGAGAGCGAGTTTCATTAAAATTGCCCACAATAAGTCGTGGGTTTTCAATAGCATCCGCAAATTCACCCAACTTGGTACAACCATTTATCCCTTAAAAGATGACTATATGACATTCGATAAATGATCAAACAATCATCAAATTATGAGCATCCATCTATATAAGAAATAAGCACTTGTGCTTTCTAAGAATGATTTTTTGTCATGTACAGCCTAAACATCTTTGTAAGGTTAAAGTTAAAAAAAGTACAGTTTTAAATCTAAAAAAATTTTAAAATTTGGCCAATCTATTTAGTCCAAAAATTTTTCTTGAATACAGTCGAAAATCTATAATCTTTTTCTTAAAAAAAATTATATACTCTCAACAACAAAGAAGCAAATTAAAAAAAAAAAAAAGAAAAAAGGGCAATCTCATAAATGAAAATAAAGAGGTCAAGATGTTTTTATCAAAGTCAAACGTTACTGCTTAGTTGCTTATTCTGCATTTGATAACTAACACACGGCATGTCTGATAAAACTTTAGATAAAAGGCTAAGTTTTCAGGCAATGATGCATGGCCAAGAAGAGAAAACAGAGCACAATGGCACTTGAGCATACTCAAATCCATTCAAAGAGGTGGTCCATAGTTGGGGAAGAGACACATGATCCTTCAGTTAGTTCATCTACTTTAGATTCCTTCGTGAGTTTAGTAATGTTCTGTCTAATTGTATTTCATCTTATGTTATTAAGGTAAGTCATGGTATTAGGATGATCATAGCGTGACCAGTCACGTCATTGATGTATATTTTCAAGGATACCATCTTCATCCCTTCAACACAACTTCATTGAAGGTAAGATCAAAATCGATTTATACATGGCAAGATCTTTTCGTGGTTCTTTTCTTTGAGTTTTATGATAAAGGACACTTTATGGGCTTGTATTTGAACTTCAAAACGCATTTTCAAAGGTATTTTCAAAACGGATGATGGAGATCAAGTCCACGAGCTTCCAAAGTCGAAAGAGGTCTAAGAAGTGCTTAGGATGGTGAGAGAATGCATAGAAAGCTAAGACTTCTTTCACCTTGATATGTTTAGAAAACAACCCAAATTTCTGACCTTGATTGGGTTGTTTAGCTTCATTTTAGGCATTTAACCTTTAGGTTCTTTTAAGGGGTATTCTTTCCAATAAAGCAAATTTTAAGTCATTAGGATGTCATTTGCCTACTCTTTACACCTTCCAAAGTCAAACAGTCCAAGCAGCCTAAATGAGGTAATTTTCAACTATTTTGTGAGTTCAATTACTCTAACCAAAACCTCATGTTGGAGCCTACAATTTTGGTTAAAGGAGTCCCCCTTGAGTTGACTATGAGGGTAGCAAAAGAAATTAGGGCCAAATTGAGTGTAAAGGCGTCAAAATGAAGCAAAGATCAAAAGGTGCACTGCACAGGTCCAGTAGGGACAACTCAACTAATTCGGTCATATCTCCCTAATTTGGAGCTCCAAGAGTTGTCATATGGAAGAATACATCTAAGGTTTCCAATTACTAGTGTCAGAGCCATTTTAGGCAAGTATGTTTGGAGACACAACTGTTTGAAGTTGGAGCTTGTAAACTAAAAGCAACATCAACAACAGTATCAATTTTTGCACTAGTTTTGCTTTATTGGCTTTCCTTTTGCTTTAGGGCCATTTTACTTGTGTTTTTCTCGCTTGTATCAGCTAGATTGGTGCTCCATATACAAGGAAGACCTCTAGGTTATGTTACACACAAATCATGAGTTAATGAAAAGCTTGAGTGAAAACTCTCTTGCAAGAGTGGATTCTCTTGTATTTTAAATTCCTAGGTGATATATCTCTAAATTGGTTCCTTAAAGTGGTGATTTCTTCAATCCAAATCAAACTCATTGGTGGTCACTTTATTGTATCTAGGGGGCCCAGTTTGGATGAACCTTTGAAGAGTTTGGTGGTGGTGATTTTCTATATCTATCAAACCCCTTAAGTCTAATACTTGTCTCCCCAGTGTGGATTCATTTGAGTGAGTAAAGTTCATATATTTCATTTATTTATTTGTAGCATTTCATTCCCTTCTCTTTTCATGTCTTATAAATCCCAAAACACACAAAAAAAAAAAAAAAAAGAAAGAATCTATCCGAGTTCACCCCTTGAAGTCCAAAATTGTTTATGGCTCTTTCACCTTCCTTTGGATGTGTGTGAGGTCCCAAAGACATACATCAGTCATTGTTTAAGTACATCCCTATTTGTTATTTTCTGCACTTGTTGACATTACTGCCAAAAAAGGATTGATAAACGTTCTTATGGAAATAGCAAATTTGCCACTTGTGTGCACGAGAGCGCTGAACTCCCGAGATCACTTTTTTGCCATTGTCGTATGTGGCCATAGTGTCGTGGTAATTTTTCCTAATCAAGGAAAGGATGATAATCTAATTAAATCAACAACATCACTGGTTCTTTCTTTTAATTTCGGGTGGTGACGGGTTGGATTGGGTCCTATTAATGAAGTGGGAGGGGTCTGTCAAGGTTGATCCATTAGCAAAGTGGATCGGGTTAGGCTTTCCATGTAAATAAATGGGTCGAGTTGGACAACTTAAGTCGCATGCTTTGAGCCTATTTCCAAATTTGAGTAATAAACATACATAATAAAACTTTCATATAATAATTATTATTACATATAAATTGCTACTAATGAAGCTGGTCAACCATAGTAAGTAAATTAGTAATATGATCAATAAGTCAAAGAATATCATATCGTTAAACGGGTATTAAATAGTCTGATCTGTCTCAATCCATTAATTTGCTTAACTGGACATGCCTATTAATAATTCGGTCTATTATTAACCCAATACGTTATTAACTCTATTTAAAATGAACCTACCTGTAACACCTAATGGATTTTCGACCCATTACCCACCTGGCCACCCATAATTTTAGTCTAGACTATTTCATGGTTCCCTACATCATTAAAACAAATTATTCCGCCATATGCCCAACTCCCAAGTCTATATAGTTCAAGGACTAATATATGTGCTACACAAAAAGTGAAGAGTAACGCAAATTATATGGTACAACCGGATGGACAACAAGCTTTGTCCACCCAATATTTACGATGTTTAATTTAATGTGCATCAATAAAGCTTGATGAGCATGGCGTGCGCAAGCACTCAAGTGCTTCTAAGGCTTCTTGCGGGTTTTGGACTTGAATCTCGTTAAATTGCAGGATTAAGGTTATGCTTTTTTAAATAAAAATCATTTGGGCTATTAATTGATTTAATACATTTCATGTACTTAATTTTTTTAATTTATTTTTTCTATTCAACTAAGTTGGTTTTTCCTTTGTCTTGTCATCTTCCTTTGTTTTTTTGTTTAAAAAAATCATTTAAGCTATCAATTGATTTAAACATCATTTACTTAAAATTTTAAATTTATTTGTTCCATTCAGCTAAGGTGGGTTTTTTTTTGGTCCACTCATCTTCCTCTGAAATTACTTTCTCATCTGCTTTTTCTTAAAAAAAAATAAATCATTTAAGCTATTAATTTATTTACACTTCATTTATTTATTTATTTTAAATTTATAATCCAGCTAATTAAGAAAATGTCATAGCTCAAAATATAAACATGAATGTGTAATTGTATCCTATATTGTTTGTTCGCTTATTTTGATTATGAATAGTTAGTATTGCTCACTGGATCATATTGATCAATGACTACATTTTATAACTCACTAAATATGTATTGTAGCTCACCAAATAAATATCATAGCTCACTAAAAAAGATAATAAGAGTACAAGTGATTGAAACTTTTCAAGTATATCATTCTTGTAAATTAAGAAATCTTATATTTGAGTTAATCAACAGATATATCATAGCACATTAGAAATAAATATAAAACATTGCTCACCAAATATATATCATAACTCACCAAAAGTTATAATGCAAGTGTGCAACTTACTAAGAAAAATATCACGCCTCAAAATATGAACAAGAAGTATAATTGTGTATCATATTGTTTGATCATTCATTTTGATTAAGAGTAGTTAGTATTGCTCGCTGAATCATATTGATCACTAAATATATTTCATAACTAACTAAATATCTACCACACCTCACTAAGAAATATCATAGCTTACTAAAAGAAATAGTATAAGTGATTGAAGTTTTTCAAGTATGTGATTCTTGTGCATTTAAAGAATCTTATATTTTAGTTAACCAAAAGATTTATCACAACACATTATAAGATAAATATAAAATATTGCTCACCAAGCATATACTACAATTCACCAAAGTCATAATGCAACTCATTAAGAAATGATCCGGCAAATATGAACAAGTATGTATTTGTGCTTACTAAAATTGTGCATTATAAGTTTGCTCACTGGTTTTTTATTATAGAAAATTAGAAATATTCACTAAATCATAGTCACCACTAAATATATTGCATGACTCAAACAAGAAATATCACAACTTAATAAATAAATATCATAACTTACTAAATCAAAAAATATAGATAACTAAAATATAATTTAATGAGCTTCGAATGTATACAAACATTTTTTCTTGTACAATAACATATTTTAGTAAGCTATATAATATTTTTACTGGGCGAAATTTGGATATGTAAGACATGATTTGTTCACTAAAAGTATTTATTATTAGCTCACTAAAAATGTATCTCAACTCACTGCAATAATTTAGCGATTAAAATAGTATTTTTAGTGAATGAAACTAAATATACAGTGATTTATTTTATAGAGTTATATAATATTTTTAATGAGTCAAAATTCAGTTGTATAACTACCTTGTACAATCAATTATATGATATAACAGGAAAAATAGTGGGGAAACGCAAATCGTGGGCTGTTGGCTCAGTAAGTGTTGGCCAGTGCCCAGCGTCGCCAACGTGCATAGTGGGCAGCAGTAAAAGATTCTCGCACTTCACACCATCTCTGGGTACCTGGGAAGAGGGCACAAACTGTGAAACTGGGAATTACTGGCGTTACAAGCACAGAGAGGCCGAAAGGAGAAAGATTAGGTGCGTGTTCTGGCTTATTCTCCATTGATGTGTTTGCTGCATTCTAATACGTGATGAGCAAAATCCATAGTAAGTGAAGATTCTTGCTCTCATTTCAGGGGTTTAAATTCCACATTATATTGAGAAATGGGTCCAATTTGTTTCCCATAAATCAGAGACGAAAGGGTACAGAAAAGATGGTCATTTGTGCTTCCTTTCATCTTTGTTCGCTCAATCCCCAGTTTCTCACCAATTTCTAGTGGCTAATTTCATATATTTGCTTCTAGTTTGTTAGTTATTAGGCTTAAGTTTGTACATGCAACATGTTCATGAAATAAATTTTCCAGATTGTGGTTGTCCAACCTGATGGTTTCTGTTGGTTGACGTTTTCTGTTTCCCGGTTGTATATTGCAGATCAATCTTTGGTGCTCTGCCCTCATTTTTCCCTGGAAGTGGTGGGTTGAAATTGCTCTATTATTGTTCTCCATTTTTTTTTTTTTGGGGGTTTTTTTAATTATACATTGGGATAATCTTTAAATTTCTCTTTTTTCTGTTTTTTGGGGGAGGGGGGTTTTCTATGAATTTTCAGCACTCTCGTTCTTTATGGCCCGTCCTTTTTCTTGTTTCGTATGTGTGCTTCATTGTATTTCCCGAAATGAGTTTGAAACAACGAAGTGTTTTTTTTTTTTGGGTTTTGTTTTGTTTGGGAAACAACAAAAGTTTCTGCTTTTTGCATAGAGCTTTCCAATTTATACTTGACTTTAAAATTGAGGCAGAAGAAGTGCATAATTATTAGTTCTTTTCTGCGGACGGCTGAGTAGTTTCTTATTCTCCGTAGGAGACCTGAAATTGACTCAACATTTTTTTCCTGCTTCTAAAGGTTAAAACTGATTAAACATTGCAAACCATCAATACCTTTCGACATGTTGGTTTTCTGGTTTACCCTGATAATCCTGCTTGGTGCTGTACAGTTCAGTCTTGTGCTTTCCATTGTACACTATGAATTGTTCTCTTGTTGTGGACTTATGGTTAGTTTAGAGTTTCGTTGGGATTTGGGAGTGTTCTGCTATTATGATTAAGTTCAGCAAATGCAATTGTAACTTGCATTATAATCCGTTATATACCATGCCGTCAATCGTAGATATAAAAATTTTGTACAACGATGCCCCAATTCCAATTTTTTCTAAAATTTGATAGGACAAATCAATTTTTATGGGTGTCATATTAAAAATCTAAAGAACTTCTAGAAAGTTATTAAAAATGTTTTCCTGCTAATGGGTGCCCGGGACCCTGGTATCCTCCACGTAAATCCGCCCCTGCATGTCACTATAATTCCTGCGAAGAGTTGGTTTGTGGAGTTCAAAGCGTATACGGCATTATCCTTTCTTTTAATATGGTCGTGCTTTTTAGGAGAGTTGATGAATTACAAATTTGTAGGAAACCTCCTTACCAATCCTTCTAGTTACTGGGGAACTAAGAACCATTCATATGGCTATGATCCTTCAGTTTGTTCAATGGTCTCTGGCTCTCTCATCCTCGTATTCCTGTTTTCCTTGAAATCCAGTCAGGCATAGACATCTCAAATGCAAAAGAATAAACCTGTTTGCACAATGTTTGCTGTCAAAAGGGTGTGAGATATCTGTAGTATTCTATGATGTGATTATTCCTCAATTTAGTATGCGTACTTTGAACTTTTGCCCCATGTTTTAACGTTTTCCCTTCAAGGAAACTGGGAGGCTTCATATTAGGAAGATGATGTGTACCAGGATTGCCTAGTCATGGCCAGGGCCATTTACACTACCCATATAGGTTGATGTTATACTTTCTTGTGACCAAACTTGTTTATCTTATCATACTTAAAGGCAATAAAACTATCAATCACATCTTAATGCTGTTTACAATGTGCATAAGTGCCCTACTTGAGGGAGTGACTGCCTTAGCTATTTACAACTTTTAGGAGTTGCTGCATCAAAGAATAAATCGACTGTTGACACTGGTTCCTGCCCACAGGAGTACATGTCGAATTCTGCTTAAGCCTCTTTTTCTGTAATCGCCGCAACATTGACAATTTGTCCAAGGCTGTAGTAGAGCATACAAATAAATTTCTGTGAACACGAGTCCATGCCAAATACTCCACGTTTGGGTATTTGTTTACTCGAAATGCATCATAAAAAACAGCCACTTGAAGTCGAGCTTTCATGTCCGTGCCTTTTTACTCGGTATGCTACTTTGTATGTGTTTCGCTCATATGTATTATTCTGAGAAATTCATCCCTGGCACAGAACATGTTTGGAGCACCAAGCCATGTCATGTTTGATGTGAACATTTGGAAATTTTCGTTCTTCAGCATATTACTTGGACCCATTCATCCAACAACCTGCATATAAAAAGCAACGGAATGCATAATTCTGGCTGCGAATGCTTGTATCCATGCTAGAATTTCTTTATATCCCAACCTGCTTAATAATTTTCCGGAAATACGCTTACTCTTTGTTGGGTCAATGTCAATGTGTTGGTTTTGTTAATGCTTTGTAAAATGGGTCACTAATTGCTTTTTCTTCTGTGATCGAGTGTGATTAGTTCCCATGGCTGGCAAACTTTAAGCTTTGAGCTTGTTGCGTCATGACTCTACTGTGAAACAATGACCCTTTGCTTTGAAAAAGGATGTTCCATTGTTATGTCATATGTAATTTGGTCATTTGGAGCTGCCAATAATCCTTTGAGAATTTGCAGACAATTCAAGGTGTTGAAACACCATCATTGTTCTTGAAGTTTCCACTTATTTGACTACATTTTTTTGCACTTTTACAGAACACAAGATCTCTATCATTTTTACCTTTGGCAAGAGATTGATGGCAAAATGCTTCAGGCTATGAAAACGATAGATGTTGTCAAGAGGATGATTTCTGACCATGACTATGTGGGTGCCAGAAGTAAACTGCTTGAACTCCAGCGTCAGTTTCCTTCTCTCCATAGCGTTCCTCAGATGATTAGTGCATGTGACGTCTTATGCGCAGCAGAATTAACTTTGCCAGATGGTGAAAATGACTGGTATTGGATTCTTCAAGTTGGTCCTGCAGCTAGCTTATCTCAAGTTATTGCACAGTATGACACACTCATTGCCCTCTTGGAAGGGATTAAGGGTGATGTTCCCGGTGCTATGGCTGCTTTGGAGTTAGTTCGTGATGCTTTTGCAGTTCTTTCAAACAGAACTAGACGTCTGGTCTTTGATTCAAAGAGGATGACAAGTTGGGGTGTCTGCGAACCTGTGGGATCCCCTACAAGTTCTGTTGAAAAAGAACCAGATTCTTCACCTCTCTGTCAAAGTGCTGTTTCAAACAGTTCAGATCCACATAAAGTTTCAGGTCGTTTAGATTCTTCAGAGAATGCCGATGATGAAGCATTTCATATTGTTCAACTAGACAAGGAAGTTCGCTCTTCTAGTGCGAATTCCACGTCTTCCATTTTGAAGTCCCTTCCCAAGAAGGAAGTTTGTAATTCTGACAATGCTGTGGTAGGTACATTAGGTGATGATCTTGCACTGGAGAACTTATTACCTGCCCCAAGATCCATACAAAGCCAAAGGATTGATGGGCACTTTCATGATTTTAATGGCACTAGAGAGCCACATGTTTTTGTGGTTGACCAGATTTGGGCTGCATATGATGAGGAATACTTGCCTCGAAGGTATGCTCGAATTAATGATATTTCAAGATCTCCTTTTGGATTAGATGTTACTTGGTTGCAGCCTGTTCCAAGTAACCCGCATGAAGGAAAATGGTGTGAGGCTGGGCTTCCTGTTGTTTGTGGATCATTCAAGCATGGGGCTGAAGAGTCCTTGGTTGGACATACTCTTCTCTCCCATTTGGTTTCTTATACAGCTAGTCCCATGTGTGATCAATTTGAGGTTTACCCAAAAGAACATGAGATTTGGGCGATTTACAAGGACTGGAATCCATTTGAATGGTGCGATAATCCTGACTCTAGAAAAGCTTGTACCCTACAGACCATACAGATCATGGAAGTTTGCCACGAGCAGGAGGACGTGAGTCACATGATTGTTGCATACCTAGTTAAAGTTGACGGGTTCCAAAACATTTACAGGAGAGAAACCGACAAAGATGAAGAAGGTTGTTTTAAAGTTCCTTCTAGGTGCATGTACAGGTTTTCTCATCGTATCCCAGCCTATGCATTTAAAGGGGAAGAGATAAGTGGAGTTGCTCATGGTATGTTTGAGCTAGACCCTTTAGCCATTAATGCTTCCTACCGCAAGTCTTCTTCCTATCCAAACTATCAATCTCACCCTTTATCGTTGGTTCCAACGCCAAATTCACTAAAATTGGAATGGTCGGCTGAAGATTTTGCCTCAGGTCAAGTATGGGCTGTTTATGACGGCCCTGACCATATGCCTAGACAATATGTAGTAGTAAAAAATGTGGTTTCTGGTATTGAGGTCAGTGTGACCCTTTTGGAGCCTCATCCCATATTTGACGAAGAGATCTCTTGGGTCGAAGAGAAGTTACCACCAGGTTGTGGAACATTCAGAATTGGTTCCACCATCACTACTTTGCACATGGGCAAGTTTTCCCATCTAGTGGATTGTGAACAAAGTAACAAGAAAAGCTATTACAGGATCTATCCCAGGAAAGGCGAGGTTTGGGCAATGTATGCGAACTGGAGTAGCAGATGGAAGCAACCGGACTTTCTGCGCTATCATTGTCGAATAGTTGAGATCATGTCAGATTTTTCTGAGGAGTTTGGGTTGCTAACTGCTAGCTTGCAAGAGGTTCCAGGGTACAAAACTTTCTTCCAGAGGCAACTTTCCAATGGGTTCATGTTGAACAGGGTAGTACCAAGACGAGAGATGCTTAGTTTCGCACACCGAGTGGAGGCATTTGTCGTCCCTGGAATCGAGAAATATGGAATTCCAGGATGTTCTTGGCACCTAGAGCCTGATGCTTTGCCTCCCCTTCTTGCAAACTGAAGCTTAATGAATACTAATTCTTGAAAAAATGGGAGTTGCTTTCTGTAAACAGGTTTTATGTTCCTTCTGTAGGTCTTTGAAAGGGGTGATAGTAATGTTAGTCTGATTCTCATTCACCGCGCTTTGATAACGATTCAAGGAGGGTCACAGAATTTGGGATTTTGATCCTCAATAAATCATCACAATTCACAATCCAAAAGTAAGAGAGAATGAGAGAGAAGTTTAAGAGGGAGAAAGAGAGAGGATTGAGTGAAATATTCTGATGCCTTCTGCATTTCTCTATCCATGTGATATAGCTGGCAATGCCTTGTATTCTCACCCCTTGTAACTAACTTTGCCAGCTCATCATTACTTGCTGTTACAACAGTAATAGCAAAACTGTAAAAATATCTAATAAAATTGTAATAAAATGATGTACTCTTGGTTTTACTGCATCAATACTTCCCCCTTTGGAAAGCCTTGTCCTCAAGGCTGGAACAAAGGATTTTTGGCTTCAAAGGTATCTGCAAACTCCCACTTAGCGTGTCCAGGGCTGAGACCTTGCCATTGTACTAAAAATTGCACACCAGCCTTATTCTGCCTCTTCACCATTCTGCGTGCCAAGATAGCTTCAGGGGCCCTAGCATTATCAGCAGAAGTACCATGAAGCCACTCTGGAATATAAGGAGAATTTGGTAGGCACTCCCCCTGAACTGTTTAAGCTGAGAAACATGCAATGTAGGGTGAATTTGTGCTGAAGGAGGGAGGTGCAATTTGTAAGCAACCTTCCCCACTCGGTCACTAATTTGAAATGGACCAAAATATTCAGGGCCCAACTTGTGATTGCTTCTGTGTTGAACACTACTCTGTCTATAAGCTTGTAGCTTGAGCCAAACCCATTTCCCAATCTGAAACACTATGTCAGTCCTGCCCTTCGCTACCAACTGTTTCATTCTATGTTGAGCCTGTCGCAAATTGTGCTTGAGGTGAGTGATCATCATCTCTCTTTTTTGCATTGATTTGCAACTTAAGGATGTGGTGATTCCCCAGCCAAATAGGGCAAATGAAGAGGGGGAGGCTGGTGACTACCTCATAGGGGGTCATTTGTGCAGCAGACTGAAAGGTGGTGTTGTAACACAATTCAGCTAGACCATTTGGCCCACTCTTTGGGATTTTGGATGCACGTACACCTCAAATATGTTTCCAAGCATCTGTTTAAGTCTTCAGTTTGACCATATGTTTGAGGGTGGTAACCTGAAGAGAGCAGAAGATCTACACCTAGGACAGAAAAGCGAGCTTGCTAAAAGGAACTAATAAAAATAGGATCTCTGTCACTCACTATGCTGTGAGGTATCCTGTGCAGTTTAAAAGTATTGTTCAAATAGGCCGGTGCAACATTCTCTGCAGAATAAGGATGAGACAAAGCTAGGAAGTGAGCATACTTGCTCACTCTGTCCACTACTACCCATATGACTTCTTTACCTTGGGACTTAGGCAAGCCTTCTATAAAATCCATGGAGATGTCTACCCAAACCTCTTCTGGAACAGGGAAAGGCTGCAGCAACCGAGGATGGGCTGAAGTATCATACTTGCATGCTTGACAAATGGTGCAGTGCCTGATAAATTGTTGCACCTCCTTGTTCGTGCCTTTTCAATAAAACAGTTGCTTTAGTCTTCTTGATGTAGCATCTCCACCTGAGTGGGCCCCAGTGGGTGAGGTATGCATCCACTGCAATAGTTTGGCTTTTAAACTTGGATCAGCCCCAATCACCAAGTGACCATTCTTTCTCAGCTGCTGCTCACATAGTTCGAATTTTGGCAAGGCATGGGGATCAAGTTGTTTCTATTAGGTAATCAACTGTAGTGAAGGATCAGTGTGCCAAGCCTTTTCAATGAGGGACATTAGGTCTGACTGTATAGTGGAAAGAGCTAAAAGCAGGTGAATCCCATCAATTTTGAGAGCCAGAATTGTTGGAAAGGGGTAGAGATTTTTTGTTCCAAAAGATGTTTGAGACTCTTTTGATTAGTTCTGATGATGAAAGCCCTCCGTATGAGATACTATTCCCATTTTTGGACCGCAAATACAATGGCCAATAGCTTTCTTTCATATACTGACATCTTTGACCATTTGGGGCCCAAATGCCTGCTAACGAAAGCTATGGGATGTTGGTTTTGCTGCAAGACAGCCCCAATACCAGTGCTGGAAGCATCTGTTTCTACCTCAAATGGTTGGTTAAAATTTGGAAGAGCAAAAATAGGAGCTGTGGTCATGGATGTTTTCAGTGCTTAGAAGGCTGCGGTGGCAGCCTCACTCCATGCAAACCCATCCTTCTTTAAGAGCTCTGTCACAGTCTTGTAAATGTGGAGTTTTTAATAAATCTCCTGTAATACCCAGTGAGGCCTAGGAAGCTTCTAAGATCTCTTTGGTATTTAGGCTGTGGCCATTGCTGTATAGTCTCAAGCTTCTTGGGATCAGTTTCCACTCCCTTGCCTAAAATATAATGGCCTAAATGCTCCATCTTGGGTATACCAAAATAACATTTACTTAGTTTGGCATATAGAGTGTTGGCCCTTATAGTCTGTAACACTCTCTGCAAATGTATAACATGGGATTCCCAGCTAAGGCTATATATCAGGATGTCATATAAAAACACCAAAACAAAATTTCTGAGGTACTTCTTAAACACATGTTTCATGAGACTTCGGAATGTGGTAGGAGCATTGGTTAACCCGAAAAACATGACTAAAAATTCAAAATGCCCTGAATGTGTCTTAAAGGCAGTTTTAATCATATCCTCATCATACATTCTGACCTGGTGGTACCCTGACCGCAAATCTAGCTTAGCATAAATGACTGACCCAGCAAGCTCATCTATTAACTCTTCAATGAGGGGTTATCGGAAACTTATCTTTGACTGTGCTCTTGTTTAACTCTCTGTGGTCAACACAAAGTCTCCAAGAACCATGCTTTTTGCCAACTAAAACAACTGGAGAAGCAAAGGGACTAGAGCTAACTTGTATCACCCCCTGGTCTAGCATCTTTTGCACCAGCTGCTCAATAATATCCTTATGCTTTAAAGGGTACTTATAAGGCCTAATGTTGATAGGAGATGTCCCTCTTTCAAAGGAATCTTGGGGTCAAAGTAGCCCCTTGATGCTGGTAGTTCTTGGGGTTCTTGAAAAATATCCTGGTAATCCTGAAGCAATGGCTGCAACTCTTGAGGCGCAGTTGTAGAAGTTGGCATTCCCAAACTATGATAGCAGGTAGGTGTACTAGGGCCCAGCCGTAGCATGCACAAATGTGATGCATTCA
Source organism: Carnegiea gigantea (assembly GCA_029747015.1). NCBI lineage: Eukaryota > Viridiplantae > Streptophyta > Magnoliopsida > Caryophyllales > Cactaceae > Carnegiea > Carnegiea gigantea. The sequence goes on along the minus strand of JAKOGI010000414.1, from coordinate 496,401 downwards.
TAATGGCCTTTGACAAGTTGGCTTCAGTCATCATCTGTACCTTGCCACTTTTCAAACCCCTCAAAACATAATTCCTCCCTTTGGGGTGGAACTCCATTTTTAAGTTCTTAAAGTTCTACTTAATGGTCCCTAAAGTGGCCAACAACTGAATTCCCAGCACCAAGTCACATCCTCCCAGGGGAATGAGTAATACATCAGACACAAAATCAGTGCCATGCATTTGCTAGGTAAAATTCTTACAAATGTATTGGCATTATAACTGATTCCCATCAGCTATTGTAACAGCTTGTACTGCTATGCTATGGGCTCCATTTTACAGCCCAATCTTTTGGCCAAGTTGACATCTAAAAAGTTGTGTGCTGCCCAAGTCTATAAGAATGTGTATGGTTTTCTTTCCCAGGTGTCCATTAATCCTCATAGTGTGGAAACCAGTAACCCCATTCATAGCATTCATAGATATTTGTGGATATGTGATATCTGAGTCAAAGTTAACGACCCTAGAAAATTCATTGGAGTCCTCAGGTGCTGCCATATCATACCCAGGGACTTCCACTAAGAAGATCTATGTAGTCTTACCCCCACATTTATGACCTATGCTGAATGGTTGATCACAATAGTAGCATAAGCCTTTAGCCATTTTTTCAGCCCTCACAGCTGCTGGAATGAACTTTTTCTGGCCTTTGCCCATTGGTGTTATTGCCCAAACTCATAGGGAGAACCCCAGAAGCTGTGTTGACCTTGCTGACAGGACTAGGAGTTGGCAACAAGGGTTCGGGTTAGGATGCAGAATGTTGGGTTTTGGTCCTCTGTCCGGGGGTGTTTTCAATGTCATTACAGTCTCTTCTTGTAGTCTTGCAATCTCCATCGCAGCATATAAGTTTTCGGGGTTTAATGCTCGAACAAAGGATTTAATAGCAGGTTTTAACCTTCTTATAAAACTTTCCAGGAAATAAGTTTCAGGCATCAGTGGATTCCTTACCAGGAAAAGGGCCTTAAGCTCCTCAAATCAAGCTAGATACTCTTCCAGAGTTCCCATCTGTTGCAGGCAATTGACTCTACCACCTTACTAACCAGATCATCTCTAAACCTGGAACAAACGTCAACAATGAACTCCTCCCATGCGATGTTTCGTCGTCCCAAAATGTAGCTTCCAAACCAGACTTCAGCCGGACCCTTGAGGTGCAGGGCTGCTAGATCCACCTTCTGTTCATCCCCAGTTCGACAAAGAGAAAAGTATCGTGTACATTTCTTAATCCATCCTTTCGGGCCTGTTCCATCGAAAGTGGGAAATTCCACCTTACGGTTAAAATGCAGGTTGCTTCTAGTCCCCATTTCAGTCCCTGATCCAATATTGTTGTGAATTTTCTCCTCTTGAATCTGAAGTTGATTCAACATTTGGGCCAACATTTGCTGTTGTTGCATTTCGATTTTCTGATTTTGTTCCGAAATTTGCTGCTGAATCCAACATCTCTGTTCTTCCATGAGAGCTTTTACTGTCTCTTCCATGGCAATCTTTTGATGAATCTGAGCAAGTGTGTGAGAGGTCCAGAAACGTGCAACTCTGCTACCACTGATAACGATTCAAGGAGGGTCATAGAATTTAGGATTTTGATCATTGATAAATCATCACAATTCACAATCCAAAAGTAAGAGAGAATGAGAGAGAAGGTTAAGAGGGAGAAATAGAGAGAGGATTGAGTGAAATATTCTAATGCCTTCTCCATTTCTCTATCCATGTGATATAGCTGGCACTGGCTTGCATTCCCGCCCCTTGTAACTAACTTGGCCAGCTCATCATTACTTGCTGTTACAACAGTAATAACAAAACTGTAAAAATATCTAATAAAACTGTAATGATGTGCCCTTGGTTTTACTGTATCATGCTTACATGGCCACTACTTTTTGCCCCGAGATATTTCCCAAAACGAAAGTCTGTGAGATCTTCTTCAGGTTGCCTTTCGATTGCCCTCCTCGTTATGTGCGCTCTAATAGCTAACGCGATATTTTGCTGACTATAACTGCACGGTACACAATATCACGGACAGGACATGAAATGTGTGGCAGACCTGGGTGATTTAATGAAATACAGGAAATTTGAATAATAATTTCCCCAGAATAATATGTATGTATAAATGTATAATTCATGTTTCAATATTTTTATTTTTCCCCTTAAAGAATATAGCATATTAATGAACACTAATTTCTACTTAATGCTTCATCAGTTTCCCAAAAGGCACCAAACCAAAAAAAGGTTAGAATTGATAATGATTCAAAAGTTTCTCCTTAACGTCTTTATAAGTAATGTTCTTCCGGAAACGAGCTGTTTCTTCCTTCAGAATATTTCTCATGGTAAAGTTTTCTTTTAAATTGTAGAAAGATTGTCAGCTAGGGTTTTGGGTAATTTTTTTTACTTCTGTAAATGGATGGCTTTTCTTTTAAAAATAAGAAACTTTTTTCTGTGATTATAAGACTTCCATGTAAAAGCTATGTGCTGCTTTAGCTAGACACTTACCTTCATTCATGGCCGCCTTTATATAAAACGATTGGGTGTACAATAAAATTTTATTGCACCACTCTACGGCAAAGAAGTGGTAACCGGGGGTCAAAGAGCGATATTTCTTAATTTTTTTAAAAAATAAAATTTGGTATAGTAATTACTTTCCTTTATATTTTTTGGATCGACTCCCTTTATGTATACTAAATTAACAACAAAACTCAATTAAAAACATGATAATGATAAATTTTGAATGCATTATTTTATTAATCAACAATCTTTTGGAGATTTACTATGTCAATTTTAGAAAATTATCATGAAGTAATTTTTGCCTACTAACAATATGAAATTTAAAGAAAACCTCAATTACCAAATTTTTGGAGAAATCAAAAATAAAAACCTTATAGTAATTCATCACCCCTTTTTGCGTTGATTTTCACTTGTTGGTCTCCTTGCTTATTGGTATAACCGGTTCTCCATTTTTCATAAATTGTTTCCTCCATTGATGAGCAGTATAGGGATGACCCTAGAAATATTGTAAGGCAGTTTGTTAAATTTTATATCAATTGGGCTTTTTCAACAAACGAGTTATGTATACAAGCTCAAATGAGATTCGAACCCAAAACCAATTGGCAATGAGAGTAACTCGCAAGCTTAGATACATGCTCAAACCCTTTAATTTTATCGATATAGGACAACATGCACTTTCGTATTCTTCATTTTTTATCAATGTGGAACAGCACCCACTTTCATACTCCAACATAGCTGACAAATTTGAAACCGCTGCCACTGAATTTCAGTGCCAGTACATTGACAATATCAAGCAAATTCACAGGACAGAATGAAGAGAGAGAACGAGAGTGATGTGTTGGGTGTAAATGGCATACTCTAGCTCAGGCCGACTGTGACGTGGCGTTGGGTACGGGTCCCGGTCCTCATCTACTAAGTTTTTGTAGAAAATTTCTTTTAATATTTTTTGGTCCGTTCAGATTTTTCTCCTTAACAGCTAGTTGATCTGGTTTTTAGCAGAAAGAGGGATGTTCTGGATTTGTATCCAGGAATACGCTCTGCACCACATAAGTTCAGTGATCATCCTGTTTTGTAGCCAGGAAAATACTATGCACCACATAAGTTTCTTTTTTTCCTCAGTAGCAGCAGCTCCACTTCTAGTATAAATAGTCTCATCCGCTGCACCTTCAAAACACACTAGTACCTCCTTTTTTCTCTTCTCTTTCTCTTCTTCCTGCTGTTCTCCTCTCTGTTCTGGGCAAGTGCGCTCTTGTGTATTCCGAGCTTCTGCCTGCGAATGCACGCATTCAGCAAGCTACCTGTGTAAACCTTAGGAAGCGAGTGACTGTTTTCCATTTGTAACCGAGGTCGAGTCAAAATATCTTTCAAGGTAATTGTTCTCCCACGACACAACTCTAGTTCCCATTCCCCTTCCATTGATTTACACCTATCTTTCTTACAATTTGAAAGCGATTTGAGATTTTTGTAAAATCAATGGTACTTTCTGTCCATAAAGCTCTTTCTAACCTCTCAAAATTAGAACCTTTAGATGGAACCAACAATAGACATTGGTACTAAAAACTGCTCATACTCTTTGAACAACTAGAGGTCGACTACGTGTTGTTTTCTGACCTCACTGAAAAGAATAACACCTTTAAAACTACTGCTACTTCTGGTGATGCAACTATCAAAAAAAAGTCCAAAACTGTTGATGCGGAAATGACGAAGAAATTTGATAAAGACAATAAAACGGTCAGGGGGCATCTATTGAACCATATGACTAATCCCTTGTTCGATTTGTTTGTCACCTTCAAATCTACCAAGGTTATTTGGGAGAAATTGGAGGTCCAGTATGGATTTGATGACGCTGGAAAGAGGAAATATATGGTTGGTGAATGACTGCATTTTCAGTTTACTGATAACAAGCCAACCATGGAACAGGTTCATGTTTATGAGAACCTGTGTGTAGAAGTTCTGAGTGAGAACATGAAGATGTGTGAGATTGTATAAGCCAATGTACTGATCGAGAAATTTCCACCATCCTGGAGTGACTACAGGAACCAACTCAAATATAAGAAGAAAGGTCTCACTCTACAGGAACTAATAAGCCACATGAGAACAGAAGAAGCTAATCGCCTGAAAAATAAGATGAACTCTCTCTCTTCAAACTGTTGTAAAGTTGACCTAGTTGAATCTGCTGTGCCCATAAATAAAGATAGGTTTGGAGGCAAAGGTAAGAAGAACCAGAAGTCGAACTATGCTAAGCAGCAGAACAAGTTCAACAATAAGATCTAAAAGCCAAAGGGACTATGCTATGTCTGCGGCAAGTCAGGGCACAAAGCATACCAGTGTCCACTTTGCAAAGGGAAGTCACAACTAAACTGAAAGCCTGTAGCCCAAGTCAACCTTGACGAAGACGTAGAAATCATCTATGCAGCGGTTGAAGAGGCAAACCTGGTTGCAAACAATGCTGAATGGTTCTACGATACTGGGGTTTCGGGGTACTTCTGCACTAACAAAGAACTTACGCAGGACTTCAAAGACGTGAGAGATGGTGCATGCGTCTACATAGAAAACTCTGCGACAGCCAGAGTTATGGGTAAAGGAAAGATTCTTCTCAAGTTTACTTTTGGCAAATTATTGTCTCTAAGTTTTGTGCTGTATGTGCCTTTCCTTCGTAGAAACTTAGTTTTTAGTATACTTCTCAACAAGGCTAGATTGAAAAACTGTTGTTTAAGATGACAAAGTTGTTACCTCTCATAATCAGGTCCTTATTGGGAAGTGATACCTAAATGGAAGCTTGCTTGTACTTAATCGTGCTTTTGAGACCATGAATGAAAAGGCTTCAAGTTCTGCTTATATTGCTGAGTATGTTGATTTGTGGCATGATAGGCTAGGTCATGTTAATTTTGCATCCATTAAACGACTCAAAAATTATGAAGCTTATATCTATTGTGAATGTTGAAAATTTCATCAAATGCTATGTGTGCAAAGAAGCAAAATATGCTAAAAACCCTTTTAGTCGATTACTAGCAAACAAACAACATTGCTAAAACTAGTACATTTAGACTTGGCTGACTTCAAAAACACAGCCAGTAAGCGAGAAGAAAGGTATTATATAACCTTTGTAGATGACTGCTCTAGATATACCAAAGTTTACCTCCTGAGCTCAAAAAATGAGGCTGAGAAAATGTTTTTGAAATACAAAGCAGAGGTAGAAAACCAACTAGACCGAACGATTAAGAGACTTAAAACTAATAGGGGTGGAGAATATGAGACTAACTCCCTGATAGTCTTTTGTGTGAAAAATTGCATAATACATAAAGTTAGTGCACCCCGTACTCCCCAACAAAATGGGATAGCCGAACACACAAATACACTCTTAAAGAAATGATGAATGCCATACTTTCGAGTTCGAGACTTTCGGATAATATGTTAGGGGAAGCTGTTGTATCTGTTTGCTATATCCTTAATAGCATACCCCATAAGAAGTTAGACCAAACACCTTACGACATGTGGAAAGGTTATGCTCCTAATTTGAGTTTCTTGAGGGTGTGGGGGTTGGCTAAAGTTCCCCTACCTGATTTCAAATAGGAAAACATAGGCCCTAAAACCTTCAATCCTGTGTTTATTGGTTACGCTCAAAATAGTGCTATGTATAGATTCATGTCATTGAATGACTTCTCTATCAGTGAGTCTAGGGATGAAGAATTTTTTGAGCATGTATTTCCTTTGAAAATGAAAGATTCTACTACTGTGCATGAAACCATACCTGTCCATGACAATGTGCCTTTGTCTGCCTCCGATTCTGGTGTTAGAATCTCATTTGATGGACCTAGGAGGAGTAAGATACCTAGGGTTGAGACTAGTTTCGGTCCTGACTTCCTCTCTAATTTTTTAATTAAAGACTTTGATGTTAATTTCTTGTCTGATTAACTAGTATGTGCCTTCTTTACTGAAGAAGATCCAAAAACGTATGAAGAGGTTATGAGATCTATAGACGTTAGTTTATGGAAAGAAGCAATTAAAAGTGAATTAGATTTCATAGTATCTAATCTAACTTGGGAGTTGGTTGAACTAACTAAAGGTTGTAAACCTATTAGTTGTAAATGGATATTCAAAAAGAAGTTAAGACCTGATGGTTCTATTGACAAATATAAAGCCAGACTGGTGAGAAGGGGCTTTAATCAGAAAAAGGGGCTTGACTACTTCGATGCATATTCCCCTGTGACTAAGATGGCCACCATTAGAACTCTAGTCGCCTTAGCTGCCATCCATGGTCATGTTGTGCATCAGATGGATGTGAAAACAGCATTTCTTAATGGTGACCTAGAGGAAGAGATTTATATGAAACAACCCGAGGGTTGTACAATTCCTGGATAGGAGAATAATGTTTGCAAGCTTAGGAAATCTCTTTACGGCCTTAAGCAAGCTCCTAAATAGTGGTATGAAAATTTTGATAGCACAGTAGTACAAAATGGCTTTGTTGTGAATACCTGCTGATTCCTGTGTGTGTTTAAAGGCAATAGGTTGAGATTGGTGATAATATGTCCATATGTGAATGATATGTTGACATTTGGCACTAATATACATGTTAATGAGACTAAAAAATTATTGTCATCTCATTGTGAAATGAAGGACATAGGTGAAGCTGATGTAATCCTAGGGATTAAGACAAGAAAGACTAATGATGGTTTTGTTTGTGTCAGTTTCATTACATTGAGAAAGTGTTGAAGAAATTTAACTATTTTGATGTGCTTCTGGTCGGAACGTCTTTTGACCCTAGGATATATCTTAAAAAGAATAAAGGGCCTAGTGCCTCCCAAAGTGAGTATGCTAAAATCATACAGAGTGTGATTTTCCTCATGAACTATACTCAACCTGACATTGCTTATGCTCTTAGTCGACTGAGTTGTTATACTCATAGCCTTAGTAAAGAACATTAGGATGCATTATTTCATTTGCTTAAGTACTTGAGAGGTATTATGGATTGGTGTTTACATTTTAGTAAATTTCCTGCTGTGTTAGAAGGATTTTGTAATGCGAACTGGGTGTTTGATAATGATGAAGTTAGTTCTACTAGTGTTATGTATCTACCTTAGGTGAAGGAGTTGTTTCGTGGAAGTCTGCCAAGCAGACTTGTACAGCTCACTCCATCATGGAAGCTAAATTTATTAGTCTTGAATTGGCAGGTTAAGAAGTGGAATAGCTGAAAAATCTACTTGCAGATATGCCACTGTGGGGGAGGTTACATATAACCATTTCCCTTCACTGTGACTCACAGGTAGCTATCAGAGTTGCACATAATAGCGTGTACAACGTATAGAAGAGACACATTCTTATGAGACATAGTGCTGTGAAACAGATGCTAAAATATGGTGTCATCTACTTAGAATATGTGAGATTCGAGAGAAATTTAGCAGATCCCCTGACCAAGGGCTTGACCAGGTAAATAGTTCTCGAGACGTGAAGGGCAATGGGACTGAAGCCCGTGGATTGAGATAATATGGTGGATACCCACTTAAGGTCAAACGAAGCCATACTAGTCTCAATATGCACTACATTTTTATCCCTATGGCGTATAGTAGTGCTTCTGAGGGGTTGAGCTCTTATGCTTTTAATGAATCCGTAGCCCGTTGGGGTGGTGTCACTAAAACGCACTTAATGATTCACTTATTGATATGTGCGAGGTTGAGCAAAGTCTTGCTCTTAATGATCCCATACCATAATTATGGTAGTCCACATTGAGATGGACATGGTGGAATTACCTACGTAAATGTGAAGGTGTGCTCGCCTTCAATGAGAGGCTCTGGGTTGTCTCTCTAGAGCACTTATGAGACCTGAGGTGTGCACATGGCCTTCAAATCTGTAAGTGAGTTATCGCGGAATACATAGTGACCATAAGGGGTGATGCGTGATGTGGGGGTCTCAATTAGGGTCTATCAAGTTCAAGATTCATTCACTCGATAGACACGGTTGTTGTCTTACTTCACTATGTATCAATTCAATCGAAAGATATTGACGCTTATGTGTCTAATCCTTCCTTTGCCCAAATCCTCTCTTCGCTAGTCTCTATGCCATTAGTAGGGGATTGTTCTGTGTAAATGGCATACTTTAGCTCCTTTGTTTTCCTATCTTCTTTTCACACATTGGTAGTTTTAGGAGTTAGAGTGGGGTTTATGTTTAGCTTCCTACTTCTAGCATATTGAATAATATTAGGCTTGGTTTTGGTGGGGAAGTGGGGTGCAGGTAAGCATAACTAGTTGGCCTGGTTTTTAGTAGAAATAGTGATGTTCCTAATTTGTAGCCAGGAATACATTACGCACTATATAAGTTCAGTGATCATCCTGTTTTGTAGCAAGGAAGATACTCTGCACCACATAAATTCCTTCTTCTTCTCACCAGTAGCAGCTCCACCTCCAGTATAAATGGCCTCCTTCCCTGCACCTTCAAAACATACCAGTACCTCCTCTCTGCTCTTCTCTTTCTGTCCTTCCTACTGTTCTCCTCTCTGTTCTGAGGAAGCACAGTGTTGTGTTTTCTAAACTTCTAGCCGCGAGCGCACGCGTTCAGCAAGCTAGCTGTGTAAACCTTGGGGAGCGAACGACTGTTTTTGATTTGTAATTGAGGCCGAGCCGAAATCGCTTTCTAGACAGTGGTACTCCCATGGCACAGCTCCGGTTCCCATTCTCCTGCCATTGATTTACACCTATTTTTCTTACAATTTGATAGCGATTTCAGATTTTTGTAAAATCAATGGCATTTTCTGTCCACAAAGCTCTTCCTGACCTCTCAAAATTAGATCTTAGATGGAACTAACTGCAGATGTTGGTCACAGAAACTACTCATATTCTTTGAACAACTAGAGGTCGAGTATGTGTTGTTTTCTAACCATACTGAAGAGAATAACACCTCTAAAACCACTGCTACTTCTGGTGATGCAACTATCAAAGATAAATCCAAAATTATTGCTGTGGAAATGATGAAGAAATATGAGAAAGATGACCAAACGGTCATGGGGCATCTATTAAACTATATGACTAAACCCCTGTTCGATTTGTTTGTCACCTTTAAATCTAACACGATTATTTGGGAGAAATTAGAGGTCAAGTATGGAGCTGATGACATTGGAAAGAGAAAATATGTGGTCGGCGGATGGCTGCGTTTTTAGTTTACTGATGACAAGCCAACCATGGAACAGGTTCACATTTATGAGAACCTGTGTGCAGAAGTTCTGAGTTAGAACATGAAGATGTGTGAGATTCTACAAGTCAATGTGCTGATCGAGAAATTTCCACCATCCTAGAGTGACTACAGAACCAGCTAAACCATAAGAAGAAAGGTTTCACTCTACAGGAACTAATCAGCCACATGAGAATAAAAGAAGCTAATTACTAAAAAAATAAGATAGACTCTCTCCCTTTAAACTGTTCTAAACCTAAACTACTTGAATCTACTGTGCCTACAAATAGAGACATGTTTAAAGGTGAAGGTAAGAAGAACCAGAAGCTGAACTATGCTAAGCAGCAGAACAAGTTCAGCAACAAGATCTAGAAGCCAAAGAGACTATGCTATATCCGCGGCAAGCTGGGGCACAAAGCATACCAGTGTCTACTTTGCAAAGGGCAATTACAGTTGAACTGGAGCCCTGTAGCCTAGGCCAACCTTGCCGAAGATGTACAAATTATCTGTACAGTGGTTGAAGAGGCAAACCTGGTCGCAAACAATGCTAAATAGATCTACGATACTGGAGCTTCAAGGCACTTCAATGCCAACAAAGAGCTTATGTAGCACTTCAAAGATGTCATAGATGGTGAAGGCGTCTACATGGGAAACTCTATGACAGCTAGAGTAATGGATAAACAGAAGATTCTTCTCAAATTTACTTCTGCCAAATTATTATCTCTAAGTAACGTGCTATATGTGCCTTCCTTTCATAGAAACTTAGTTTTTAGTATACTTCCAAATAAAGCTGGATTGAAAACTATTGTTAGAGATGACAAAGTTGTTATCTCTCATAATGGGGTCTTTGTTAGGAAGGGATACCTGAATGGAAGCTTATTTGTACTTAATCATGCATCTGAGACCATGAACAAAAATGCTTCAAGTTCTGCTTATATCGCTGAGTATGTTGATTTGTGGCATGGTAGGCTAGGCCATGTTACTTTTGCACCCATTAAACAACTCAAAAATATGAAACTTATATCTATGGTGAATGTCGAAAATTTCACCAAATGCTCTATGTGCGTAGAAGCAAAATATGCAAAAAAACCCTTTTGGTCGATTACTAGTAGACAAACAACATTGCTAAAACTAGTACATTCAGACTTGATTGACTTCAAAAACATAGCTAGTAGCGGAGAAAAAAGGTATTGCATTAACTTTGTAGATGACTGCTCTAGATATACCAAAGTTTACCTCCTTAGGTCAAAAAATGAGGCTGAGGAAATATTTTTGAAATACAAAGCAGAGGTAGAAAACCAACTAGACCAAAAGATTAAGAGACTTAGAACCAATAGGGGTGACGAATATGAGACTAACTCCCTCATAGCCTTTTGTGAGAAAAATAGCATAATACATCAAGTTAATACACCCCGTACTCCCCAACAAAATGGGATAGCCGAACATAAAAATAGAACTCTTAAAGAAATGATGAATGTCATGCTTTTTATTTCAAGACTTCCTGATAATATGTGGGGGGAAGCTATTTTATCTACTTGCTATATCCTTAATAGAGTACCCCATAAGAAGTTAGACCAAGCACCTTATGAATTGTGGAAAGGCTATGCTCCTAAATTGAGTTCCTTAAGGGTTAGGGCTGTTTGGCTAAAGTTCCCCTACTTGATTTCAAACAGGAAAACATAGGTTCTAAAACCTTTAACTCTGTGTTTATTGGTTACGTCTAAAATAGTGTTGCATATAGGTTCATGTCATTGAATGACTTCTCTATCAATGAGTCTAGGGATGCAGAATTTTTTTAAGCATGTGTTTCCTTTGAAAAAGAATGATTCCACTACTGTGCATGAAACTGCACCTGTGCATGACAATGTGCCTTTGTCTGCCTCCAGTTCTGGTGTTAGAATCTCATTTGATGAACCTAGGAGGTGTAAGAGACCTAGGGTTGAGGCTAGTTTCAGTCCTGACTTCCTCTTTAATTTTTTGATTGAAGACTTTGATATTAATTTCTTGTCAGATTAACTAGTATCTGCCCTCTTTCTTGAAGAAGATCCAAAAATCTATGAAGAGGCTATGAGATCTATCGATGTTAGTTTCCGAAAAGAAGCCGTTAAAAGTGAATTAGATTCCATAGTATCTAATCAAACTTGGGAGTTGGTTGAACTATCTAAAGGTTGTAAACCCTTTAGTTGTAAATGGATCTTCAAAAAGAAGTTAAGACCTGATGGTTCTATTGATGAAGATAAAGCCAGACTAGTGATAAGGGGATTTAACCAGAAAAAGGGACTTGACTGCTTTGACATATATTCTCCTATGACTAAGATAGCGACCATTAGAACTCTAGTCACCTTAGCTGCTATCCATGGTCTTGTTGTGCATCAGATGGTTGTGAAAACAACATTTCTTAATGTTGACCTAGAGGAAGAGATTTACATGACTCAACCCAAGGATTGTTCAATTCCTGGACATGAGAATAAGATATGCAAGCTTAGGAAATCTCTTTACAACTTTAAGCAAGGTCCCAAATAGTGGTATGAAAATTTTGATAGCACAGTAGTACAAAATAGCTTTGTTGTGAACACCTGCTGATTCCTGTGTGTATTCAAAGGTAGTAGGTTTAGATTGTGCAACAATATGTTTACGTGTGGATGATTTGATGATATTTGGCACTAATATATATGTTAATGAGACTAAAAAATTATTGTCATCTCATTGTAAAATGAAGGACATGGGTGAAGCTGATGTAATCCTAGGGATTAAGATAAGAAAGACTAATGATGGTTTTCTTTGTGTCAATCTCATTACATTAAGAAAGTGTTGAAGAAATTTAACTGTTTTGATGTGCTTCTGGTGAGAACTTCTTATGATCCTAGCATACATGTTAAAAAGAACAAAGGGCCTAGTGTCTCCCAAAGTGAGTACGCTAAAATCATATGGAGTGTGATTTTCCTCATGAACTATACTCATCCTGACATTGCTTATGCTCATAATGGACTAAGTCATTATACTCATAACCCTAGTAAAAAGGATTGGGATGCATTATTTCGTTTGGTTTAGTACTTGAGAGGTACTATGGACTGGTGTTTATATTTTAGTAAATTTCCTACTGTGTTAGAAGGATTTTGTGATGCAAACTGGGTCTTTGATAATGATGAAGTTAGTTCTACTAGTAGTAATGTATTTACCTTAGGTGGAGGATTTATTTCATACAAGTTTGCCAAGCAGACTTGTATAGCTCGCTGCACCATGGAAGCTGAATTCAGTGCTCTTGAATTGGCAGGTCAAGAAGTGGAATGGCTAAAAAATCTACTTGCAGATATGCCACTGTGGGGGAGGCAGCCTACGACTATGTCCCTTCACTGTGACTCGCGGGCAGCTATCGAAGTTGCACGTAACAGTGTGTACAATGGTAAGAAGAGACACATTCGCATCAAACATAGTGCTGTGAAACAGAAGCTGAAACATGGCGTCATCTCCTTGGAATATGTGAGATCTGAGGGAAATCTAGTAGATCCACTAACCAAGGGCTTGGCCAGGCAAATACTTCCCCAGATGTCAAGGGGGATGGGACTGAAGCTCGTGGATTGAGATAATATGGTGGATATCCACTTGAGGTTAAACGAAGCCATATTAGCCTCAATGTGCACTACATCTCCATCCCTATGGCGTATAGTAGAGCTTCTGAGAGGTTGAGCTCTTATACTCTTTATGGATCTATAGCCTGTTGGGGTGGTGCTATTAAGATGCACTTGATGGATTCACCGATTGATATGTGTGAGGTTGATTAAAGTCTTGCTTTTAATAATTCTATACCATAATTATCATAGTCCATGTTGAGATGGACATAATGGAATTACCTATGTAAGTGCGAAGGTGTGGCCGCCTTCTACAAGAGGCCCTGGATTGTCTCTCTAGAGCACCTATGAGACCCAAGGTGTGCACGTGGCCTTCAAATGTGCAAGTAAGTTATCGCAGAATACACAATGACCATAAGGGATTCAAGATTCATTCACTCGATACACATGGTTGTTGCTCTACTTCACTACGTATCAATTCAATTGAAAGATATTGATGCTTATGTAGCTAGAAAGATACTCTGCACTGCACAAGTTCCTTCTTTTTCTCACCAGTAGTAGCTCCACTTCTAGTATAAATAGCCTTCTCCCCTGCGCCTTCAAAACACACCAGTACCTCTCTTCTCTTCTCGTTCTCTCCTTCCTAATATTCTCCTCTCTATTCTGGGCAAGTGCGGTCATGTCTATTCCAAGCTCCGACCACGAGCGCACGCCTTCAGCAAGCTAGCTTTGCAAACCTTGGGGAGCGAATGACTGCTTTCGATTTGTAACCGAGGTCGAGCCGACATCGCTTTCAAGGCAATGGTACTCCCATAGCATAGCTCTAGTTACCATTCTCCTGCCATTGATTTATACTTTTTTTTCTTATAATTTGAAAGGGATTTCAGATTTTCATAAAATCAATGGCACCTTCTGTCTGTAAAGCTCTTCCTGACCTCTCAAAATTAGAACCTATAAATGGAACCAACTGCAGATGTTGGTCACAGAAACTGCTCATATTCTTTGAACAACTAGAGGTCGACTATGTGTTGTTTTCTGACCTCACTGAAGAGAGCAATGCCTCTGAAGCCACTGCTGCTTCTGGTGATACAACTGTCAAAGATAAATCCAAAATTGTTGATGTGGAAACGATGAAGAAATTTGAGAAAGGTAGCAAAATAGTCAGAGGACATCTATTGAACCACATGACTAAAGCCCTGTTCAATTTGTTTGTCACCTTCAAATCTGCTAAGATTATTTGGGAGAAATTAGAGGTCAAGTATAGAGCTAATGACGCTGGAAAGAAGAAATACGTGGTCGATAAATGGCTGTGTTTTCAGATTACTGATGACAAGCCAACCATAGAACATGTTCATGTTTATAAGAACCTATATGTAGAAGTTCTGAGTGAGCACATGAAGATGTGCAAGATTTTGCAAGCCAATTTGCTGATCGAGAAATTTTCACCATCCTGGAGTGACTTCAGGAACCAGTTGAAACCAAAGAAGAAAGGTCTCATTCTACAGGAACTGATCAGCCACATGAGAACAGAAGAAGCTAATCGCCTGAAAGATAAGATGGACTCTCTCTCTTTAAACTGTTCTAAAGCTAACCTAGTTGAATCTACTGTGCCTATAAATAGAGACAGGTTTAAAGGTAAAGGTAAGAAGAGCCAGAAGCCGAACTATGCTAAGCAGCAAAATAAGTCCAGCAATGAGATCCAGAAGCTAAAGGGGTTGTGCTATGTTTGCGGCAAGTCCGGACACAAAGCATACCAGTGTCCACTTCACAAAGAGCTGTCACAGTTGAACTGAAAGCTTGTGGCCCAGACCAACCCTGCTGAAGACGTAGAAATCATCTGTGTAGTGGTCGAAGACGCAAACTTGGTTGCAAACAATGCTGAATAGATCTATAATACTAGAGCTTCAAGGCATTTCGCGCCAACAAAGAGCTTATGTAGGACTTCAAAGATATGACAGATGGTGAATGCGTCTACATGGGAAACTCTGTAATAGCTAGAGTTAGGTAAAGGGAAGATTCTTCTCAAATTTCCGTCTTCTAAACTACTGTCTCTAAGCAACGTGCTGTATGTGCCTTCCCTTCATAGAAACTTAGTTTCTAGTATACTTCTTGACGAAGTTGGATTAAAAATTGTTGTTGGAGATGACAGAGTTGTTATCTCTTATAATGGGGTCTTTATTGGGAAGGGATATCTGAATAGAAGCTTGTTTGTACTTAATCATGCATGTGAGACCATGAATGAAAATGCTTCAAGTTCTGCTTATATTGCCGAGTATGTTGATTTTTCGCATGGTAAGCTAGGCCATGTTAACTTTGCATCCATTAAATGACTCAAAAATATGAAACTGATATCTATTGTGAATGTTAAAAATTTCACCAAACGCTCTGTGTACGTAGAAGCAAAATATACAAAAAAAAACCCTTTTAGTCGGCTACTAGTAGATAAACAACATTGCTAGAACTAGTACAGTCAGACTTGGCTGACATCAAAAACACAGCCAATAAGGGAGAAAAAAGGGATTACATCACCTTTGTAGATGACTGCTCTAGATATACCAAAGTTTACCTCCTTAGTCAAAAAATGAGGTTGAGGAAATGTTTCTGAAATACAAAGTAGAGATAGAAAACCAACTGGACCAAAAGATTAAGAGATTTAGAACCGATAGGGGTAGAGAATATGAGATTGACTCCCTAACAGCCTTTTGTTAGAAAAATGGCATCATATATAAAGTTAGTGCACCCCGTACTCCCCAAAAATATGGGATAGCTGAACGCAAAAATAGAACTCTTACAGAAATGATGAATGCCATGCTTTTGAGTTTGCGACTGCATGATAATATGTGCCAGGAAGCTGTTTTATCTGCTTGCTATATCCTTAAGAAGTTAGACCAAACACAATATGAATTGTGGAAACGCTATGCTCCTAATTTGGGTTCCTTAATGGTGTGGGGGTGTTTGGCTAAAGTTCCCCTACCTGATTTCAACCGGGAAAACATAAGTCCTAAAACCTTCAATTCTGTGTTTATTGGTTACGCCCAAAATAATGCTGTATATAGATTCATGTCATTGAATGACTTATCTATCAATGAGGCTACGGATGTTGAATTTTTTTGAGCATGTATTTCCTTTGAAAAAGAATTATTCTACTACTATGCATGAAACCATACCTGTGCATGACAATGTGCCTTTATCTGCCTTCAGTTCTGGAGTTAGAATCTCATTTCATGAACCTAGAAGGAGTAAAGGACCTAAGGTTGAGACTAGTTTTGGTCCTGACTTCCTCACTAGTTTTTTTATTGAAGACTTTGATATTAATTTCATGTCTGATGAACCAGTGTCTGCCTTCTTTATTAAAGAAGATCCAAAAACCTATGAAGAAGCTATGAGATCTATAGATGTTAGTGTCTAAATAGAAGCCATTAAAAGTGAATTAGATTCTATAGTATCTATTCAAACTTGGGAGTTGGCTGAACTACCTAAAGGCGGCAAACCCACTAGTCGTAAATGGATCTTCAGAAAGAAGTTAACACCTTATGGTTCTATCTATGAATATAAAGCCAGACTGGTGATAAGGGGATTTAGCTAGAAAAAGGGGCTTGACTACTTCGACGCATATTCTCCTATGACAAAGATAGCCACCATTAGAACTCTAGTTGCCTTAGCTGCCATCCATGGTCTTGTTGTGCATCAGATGGATGTAAAAACATCATTCCTTAATGTTGACCTAGAGGATGAGATTTATATGACTCAACCTGAGGGTTGTACAATTCGTAGACATGAGAATAAGGTATACAAGCTTAGGAAATCTCTTTACGGCTCTAAGCAAGGTCCCAAATAGTGGTATGAAAAATTTGATCGCACAGTAATAAAAAATGGCTTTGTTGTGAACACCAGTTGATTCTTATGTGTATTCTAAGGTAATAGGTTTAGATTGTATGATAATATGTTTATATGTGGATGATATGTTGATATTTGGCACTAATATATATGTTAGACTAAAAAACTATTGTCATCTCATTATAAAATGAAGGACATGGGTGAAGCTCATATAATCCCAGGGATTAAGATAAGAAAGACTAATGATGGTTTTCTTTGTGTCAATCTCATTACATTGAGGAAGTGTTAAAGAAATTTACTCGTTTTGATGTGCTTCCGGTGAGAACTTCTTATGACCCTAGCATACATCTTAAAAAGAATAAAGGGCTTAGTGTTTTCCAATGTGAGTACGCTAAAATCATATGGAGTGTGATTTTCCTCATGAACTATACTCAACCTGACATTGCTTATGCTCTTAGTCGACTGAGTCGTTATACTCATAACCCTAGTGAAGAACATTGGGATGCATTATTTCGTTTGCTCAAGTACTTAAGAGGTACTGTGAACTGGTGTTTGCATTTTAGTAAATTTTTTGCTGTGTTAGAAGGATTTTGTGATGCAAAGTGGGTCTTTGGTAATGATGAAGTTAGTTCTACTAGTGGTTATATATTTACATTAGGTGGAGGAGTTGTTTCGTGGAAGTCTGGCAAACAGACTTGTATAGCTCACTCCACCATGGAAGCTGAATTCATTGCTCTTGAATTGGCAGGTCAAGATGTGGAATGGCTGAAAAAGCTACTTGCAGATATGCCACTATGGGGAAGGTAGCCTACGACTATTTCCCTTCACTGTGACTCGCAGGCAACTATCGGAGTTGCACTTACCAGTATGTACAACGGAAAGAAGAGACACACTCGCATCAAATATAGTGCTGTGAAACTGATGCTGAAACATGGTGTTATCTCCTTGGAATATGTGAGATTTGAGAGAAATTTAGTAGATCTACTGACCAAGGGCTTGACTAGGCAAATAGTTCTCGAGACGTCGAGGGGATGGGACTGAAGCCCGTGGATTGTGATAATATAGTGGATACACACTTGACGTCAAACGAAGCCATATTAGTCTCAATATGCACTACATCTCCATCCCTACAGTGTATAATAGTGCTTCTGAGAGGTTGAGCTCCTATGCTCTTCATGGATCCATAGCCTGTTGGGTGGTGCTATTGAGATGCATTTGATGGATTCACCGATTAATATGTGTAAGGTTGAGCAAAGTCTTGCTCTTAATAATTCTATACCATAATTATGATAGTCCATGTTAAGATGGACATAATGGAATTACCGACGTAAGTGTGAAGGTGTGGCCACCTTCTATGAGAGGCTCAGGGTTGTCTCTCTAGCGCACCTATGAGACTTGAGGTGTGTGCATGGCATTAAAGTGCGCAAGTGAGTTATCGCATAATACACAATGACCATAAGGGGTAATGCGTGTTGTGGGGGTCTTAATTAGGGTCTATCAAGTTCAAGATTCATTCACTCGATACGTATAGTTGTTGCCCTACTTCACTACGTATCAATTCAATCAAAAGATATTAATGCTTATGTAGCCAAGAAGATACACCTATTTACACCTATTTACACCGTGGCATAGCTCCAGTTCCCATTCTCCTGCCATTTATTTACACCTATTTTTCTTACATTTAAAAGCGATTTTAGATTTCATAAAATTAATGGCACTTTCTGTCCAAAAGCCCTTCCCGACCTCTCAAAATTATAACCTTTAGATGGAACCAACTACAGATGTTGGCCCCAGAAACTGCTCATATTCTTTGAACAACTAGAGGTCGATTACATGCTATTTTCTGACCTCACTGAAGAGAACAACACCTCTGAAACCACTGCCTCTTCTGGTGAAGAAATTTGTTAATGCGGAAACGATGAAGAAATTTGAGAAAGGAAGCAAAATGGTCAGGGGGCATCTATTGAACCATGTAACTAAACCCCTGTTTGATTTGTTTGTCACCTTCAAATCTATCAAGATTATTTGGGAGAAATTGGTAGTCAAGTGTGGAGCTAATGACGCTGGGAAGAAGAAATATGTGGTCACTGAATGGCTGCATTTTCAAATTACCGATGTCAGGCCAACCATAGAATAGGTTCATGTTTATAAGAACCTGTGTGTAGAAGTTCTAAGTGAGAACACGAAGAAGTGTGAGATACTGCAAGCCAATGTGCTGATCGAGAAATTTCCGCTATCCTGGAGTGACTACAGAAACTAGCTGAAACATAAGAAGACACATCTCACTCTACAGGAACTGATCAGCCACATGAGGGCAGAAGAAGGTACTCGTCTGAAAGATAAGATGGACTCTGTCTCTTTAAACTGTTCTAAAACTAACCCAGTTGAATCTGTTGTACCTATAAATAGAGACAGGTTTAAAGGCAAAGGTAAAAAGAACCAGAAGCTGAACTATGCTAAGCAGCTGAACAAGTTCAGAGATAAGTTCTAGAAGCCAAAAGGGTTGTACTATGTCTGCGGCAAGTCAGGGCACAAAGCATTCCAGTGTCCACTTCGCAGAGGGTAGTCACAGCTAAACTAAAAGCATGTAGCCTAGGCCAACCTTGCCGATGATGTAGAAATCATCTGTGTAGATATCGAAGAGGCAAACGTGGTCGCAAAAACTGTTGAATGGATCTACGATACTGGAGCTTTAAGGCACTTCTGCGCCAACAAAGGGCTTATAAAGGACTTTAAATATCTGACAAATGGTGAATACGTCTACATGGAAAACTCTACAATAGCTAGAGTTATGGGTAAAGTGAAGATTCTTCTCAAATTTACTTCTGGCAAATTACTGTCTTTAAGCAACATATTGTATGTGCCTTTCCTTCATAGAAACGTAGTTTCTAGTATACTTCTCAACAAGGCTGGATTGAAAACAGTTGTTGGGGATGAAAAAGTTATTATCTCTCACAATGGGATCTTTGTTGGGAAGGGATACCTGAATGGAAGCTTGTTTGTACTTAATCTTACTTCTAAGACCATGAATGAAAATGCTTCAAGTTCTGCTTATATTGCTAAGTATGTTGATTTGTGGCATGTAGGCTAGGCCATGTTAATTTTGCATCCATTAAACATCTCAAACTCATGAAACTTATATCTGCTGTGGATGTTGAAAATTTCACCAAATGCTTTGTGTGCATAAAAGCAAAATATGTTAAAAAGCCCTTTTAGTCAATTATTAGCAGACAAACAACATTACTAGAACTAGTACATTCAGACTTAGCTGACTTTAAAAACACAGCCAGTAAGGTAGAAAAAAAGTATTATATCACCTTTGTAGATGACTGCTCTAGATATACCAAAGTTTACCTCCTTAGGTCAAAAAATGAGGTTGAGGAAATGTTTTTGAAATACAAAGCAGAGGTAGAAAACCAACCGGACAGAACGATTAAGAGAATAAGAACCGACATGGGTGGAGAATATGAGACTAACTCCTTGATAGCCTTTGGTTAGAAAACTGGCATAATAATGAAGTTAGTGCACCCCGCACTCCCTAACAAAATGGAATTGCCGAACACAAAAATAGAACTCTTAAAGAAATGACGAATGCCATGCTTTTGAGTTCAGAACTTCCTGATAATATGTAGGGGGAGGCTATTTTATCTGCTTGCTATATCCTTAATAAAGTACCCCATAAAAAGCTAAATCAAACACCATATGAATTGTGGAAAGGCTATGCTCCTAGTTTGAGTTTCTTAAGGTGTGGGGGTGTTTAGCTAAAGCTCCCTGCCTGATTTCAATTGCGAAAACATAGGTCCTAAGACCTTCAATTCTGTGTTTATTGGTTACGCTGAAAATAATGCTGCACATAGGTTCATGTCATTGAATGACTTCTTTATCAATGAGTCTAGGGATGCAGAATTTTTTTAGCATGTATTTCCTTTGAAAAAAAAATTATTTTACTACTGTTCATGAAACCATACCTGTGCATGATAATGTGCCTTTGTCTGCCTCCAGTTCTGGTGATAGAATCTCATTTAATGAACCTAGGAGAAGTGAGAGACCTAGAGTTGAGATTAGTTTCGGTCTTGACTTCCTCACTAATTTTTTCATTGAAGACTTTGATGTTAATTTCTTATCTGATGAACTAGAATATGCCTTCTTTATTGAAGAAGATCCAAAAACCTATAAAGAGGCTATAAGATCTATAGATGTTAGTTTATGGAAAGAGGCCATTAAAAGTGAATTAGATTCCATATTATCTAATCAAACTTGGGAGTTGGTTGAATTACCTAAAGGTTGTAAACCCATTAGTTGTAAATGGTTCTTCAAAAAGAAGTTAAGATGTAGAAATCATCTATGCAGTCGTTGAAGAGGCAAACCTGGTTGCAAATAATGGTGAATAGATCTACGATACTGGAGCTTCAAGGCATTTCTGTGCCAACAAAGAGCTGATGTAGGACTTCAGAGAAGCATATGGTGAATGCATCTACATGGGAAACTCTATGGTAGCTAGAGTTATGGGTAAAGGGAAGATTCTTCTCAAATTTACTTCTGCCAAATTACTGTCCTTAACAAACGTGCTGTATGTGCCTTACCTTCGTAGAAACTTATTTTCTGGTATACTTCTCGACAAGGCTGGATTGAAAACTGTTGTTGGAGATGACAGAGTTATTGTCTCTCATAATGGGGTCTTTGTTGGGAAGGGATACCTGAATGGAATTTTGTTTGTACTTAATCTTGCTTCTGAAACCATGAATGAAAATGCTTCAAGTTCTGCTTATGTTACTGAGTATCTTCATTTTTGGCATGGTAGGCTAGGCCATGTTAATTTTGCATCCATTAAATGACTCAAAAATATAAAACTTCTATCTATTGTGAATGTTGAAAATTTCACCAAATGCTCTTTGTGTGTAGAATCTAAATGTGCTACAAAGCCCTTTAAGTCGCTTACTTGCAGACAAATAACATTGCTAAAAGTAGTACATTCAAACTTGGCTAACTTCAAAAACACAGCCGTTAAGGGAGAAAAAAGGTATTACATCACCTTTGTAGATGACTGCTTTAGATATACCAAAGTTTACCTCCTTAGGTCAAAAAATGGGGCTGAGGAAATGTTTTTCAAATGCAAAGCAGAGGTAGAAAACCAACTCGATAGAAAGATTGAGAAACTTAGAACCGATAGGGGTGGAAAATATGAGACTAACCCCCTAACATCCTTTTTAGAGAAATATTGCATAATACATGAAGTTAGTGCACCGGGTACACTGCAATAAAATGGGATAGGCGAACGCAAAAATAGAACTCTTAAAGAAATGATGAATGCCATTCTTTTGAGTTCAGGACTTCCTGATGATAAGTGGGGGGAAGCTGTTTTATCTGCTTGCTACATCTTTAATAGAGTACCCCATAAGAAGTTAGACCAAACACCTTATGAATTGCGGAAAGGCTATGCTCCTAGTTTGAGTTTCTTAAGGGTGTGGGGGTGTTTGGCTAAAGTTCCCCTACTTGATTTCAAATGAGAAAACATAGGTCCTAAAACCTTCAATTATGTGTTTATTAGTTAAGCCTAAAATAGTGTTGTATATAGATTCATGTCATTGAATGACTTCTTTATCAGTGAGTCTAGGGATGCATAATTTTTTGAGCATGTATTTCCTTTGAAAAAAATGATTCTACTCCTGTGCATGAAACCATACTTATGCATGACAATGTGCCTTTGTTTGCCTCCAATTTTAGTGTCAGAATCTCATTTGATGAACCTAGGAGAAGTAAGAGACCTAGAGCTGAGACTAGTTTCGGTCCTGACTTCCTCACTAATTTTTTGATTGAAGACTTTGATGTTAATTTCTTATCTGATGAACTAGTATATGCTTTATTTATTGAAGAAGATCCAAAAACGTATGAAGAGGCTATGAGATCTATAGATGTTAATTTCTGGAAAGAAGCCATTAAAAGTGAATTCGACTCCATATTATCTAATCAAACTTGGGAGTTGGTTGAACTACCTAAAAATTGTAAAACCATTAGTTATAAATGGATCTTCAAAAAGAAGTTAAGACCTGATGCTTTTATTGACAAATACAAAGCCACACTTGTGATAAGGGGATTTAACCAAAAAAAGGGGCTTGACTACTTTGACACATAATGTCCTGTGACTAAGATAGCCATCATTAGAACTCTAGTTGCCTTTGCTGCCATCCATGTTCTCGTTGTGTATCAGATGGATGTGAAAACAGCATTTCTTAATGGTAACCTAGAGAAAGAGATTTATATGACTCAACCAGAGGGTTGTACAATTCCTAGACATGAGAATAAGATATGCAAGCTTAGGAAATATCTTTACAGTCTTAAGCAAGCTCCCAAATAGTGGTATCAAAAATTTGATAGCACAGTAGTACAAAACTTCTTTGTTGGGAATACCTCGGATTCCTGTGTGTATTCAAAGGTAAATAGGTTCAAATATTGTGTGATAATATGTCTATATATGATGACATATTGATATTTGGCACTAATATAAATGTTATGAGACTAAAAAAATTATTATATTCTCATTTTGAAATGAAGGATATGGGCGAAGCTGATGTAATTGTAGGAATTAAGATTGGAAAGACTAATGATGGGTTTTCTTTATGTCAGTCTTATTATGAAAAGCTGTTGAAGAAATTTAACTGTTTTGACGTAATGGCCGGAACCCAAGATTAATGCTAGTTACCTTGGGTTGTCTTAATCATAAATTAACCAAGTTGAGCACTGCATTTTAATTCATCATTTTACATACATACATACATACATATATATATATATATATATATATATATATATAATATATATATATATATATATATATATATATATATATATATATATATGTATCTATGTATGTATGTATGTATGTATGTATGTATATTTGTGCATTGCAAGTTGAAACGACAACGTGGCCTTAAAATGGACTTTATAACACTCCTAAATAATTCACTCAAATGCTAGTAAATATTTGAATGGGCGCTAAATAAGAAAAGTTAGCCTAATTATCAAAGGGCCAATTTGAAGAACAAAACGAGCCTAACAATAAAAATAATATCCAAACATGTAGTAGCTAACAATAATAAAAAGATAAGTTATGTATATAAAAAGAGTGAGGCAATACTCAAAAATGAAAGCGCTTCACCCAATTTTTACACCTAATCATTTATTACTTTTAGCCAAACATATTATGTCAATTATATATATATATGTACATATGCATTGAATGGAAAAAAATGAAACCAAAATGAAATGGTGAGGACGAACTTCAGAAAATTCTAAAAAAAATAGGTGTCAATAAATAAAAGGTAGAAAGAAAAAGGAAAAAAGAATTAATTAAAACTTAAATTAAACAACCCAAATTAAAACAAACAAACAAAAGCCAAAAAAAAAAGAAAAAAAAGAAGAGAGAACCCAAAACCCCCAAACCCCCTTTCTCTGCCTCCCACCCCGACAGACCCCCCGCCCCATTTCGCCTATTCTGCGCAAGCCCAACCCGGCCACCCTGCCGGTTTCGCCGCCATCCATTGTCAGCGATAGTCCACTGTTCTTCCCCCGATCGCCATCTGCCGTTAGTGCCGCTGTCCAAACTGGTTTCCTCTGCACCTTGTGGGTGTTTAAGTGGGTTGAGAGGTGAAAACCCTAACTCTCTCTTAATTCATTTTTTATTGTTTTATATTTGAATTTTTGTAGTAAATGGTGTAATTAGCTTGGGTGTGTATGAATTCGTAAATTTCTAGAATTATTTTGGGGGTTTGGATTGAGTTGCTTGTCGGGAGAATGGAGGAAGAGTGTGATGAGTGTAGATTTGGAAGTTATGCTTGAATCTTAGTTTGTTTATGATGATGCTGGGATTAATTTTAATGCATATTAGAATGAGACTAAAGTGAAATACATGTTGGGTGGATGAGTTATGGTCACGAACTTGAGGGATTAGGGTTTATGGCTTGAATGATGCTTAAATTGATTATGTCGACTTATTAGTGTTTGAATGAGTTAAGTAATGATTAAATAGAGAAACATGTGTACATATGTATAAGGTTAATATGTGTGTTATGTGATGATCATGGCTTGGTGATTTGGGTTGAAATTGGAATAAAACTACAAGCTTGATTGTGGTTGATTTGGTGGATATAAGTGAATTATAATGAATATTCGAATGAAATTAGTGAGGAATTAGTGTTAAAATTTTGTATATTGGGTGTGTGTGTTTGTTATGAGTTGATGATTTAAGGCTAGATGTTGGGTGAAGCTTGAGCTTAATTGGATTGCTTTATGATGTTTAAGTGAGCCTTTGGTAAGAATGGAATTAAAAAAAGAGATATATGTATGTGTAGGAGGTTGTTGCATAAGTATATGGCATGAGTAATTGTCAAGTAAGGAAGGAGGGAGAAAGGAATAAGTAGTTTTGTGAATTTGCAATTACTAACATAACATGCCTATGTGGTTTTATTTCACTAATTATAATTGTGTGATCGAGACTTGACTTGAACCTGGAACCAAGTTCATAAAGTCTCCTTAAACCGTATCGCAATCCAAAGTTTAATGACTAATGGCGATTCGTTAAAGAGAAAAACAATAACCATAATAATATCGTTAATAATAATTATGGTAAAAATAGCCACAATTCTACTACTACTGCTACTAATAATAATAATAATAATAATAATAATAATAATAATAATAATAATAATAATAATTGATAATGTCGCTAATTTTAATAAGTAAGAAGAAGTAACAATGTTAACGAGCTTTCCATAATAATTCGAATGGTGCTGGTGATAACGCCGTTATTAACGAACTCCAGACGAGTCACACTATTACGTTGCTTTAACATTCATCAAACGATCGTTAGCAGTAAGAGGGAGACGAACAAAAACCAAAACTAAAAGGGAACCAAATAAAGTTAATAATAATCGTTACGCTAATAATAAAAAGAGAAGTCGAGTGAATTTAAATTATTCACTAAGTCAAGAACTTTAATAAAATTTCTTCATCTTGCACTAATCAAGAAAATGACACATTTGGAGTAGAAGTGGGGCCATCTCTGTCACTTCAAGCTGCCAACAAATAATTTCTACGAAAACAGAGAGAGACTTTCAAAGATTAGGTACGCACATTGCCTGTGCTCTTCGAAAACTCACATGTTTCTCAAACTAAGCAAAATCAATATATTGTTCATGTAATGAATTATTTGATGCAATGTTTTGTCACCTAAGTAAGTGGCCCCATCAATTATCAATCATCCGGTTGATACCCTTCAATTTACCTATGCGGCTGCAACTTAGACTTCCCGATCGGCCTAGGAGGTGTGCACCTATCTCAATATCACTTCAGACGTCAACAGGGGTCCATTTTCAGATAATAATCGACAAATCAACTTTACTTACATATTCTCTCTGTTCTGTTAGCAAAAACAAAAATATTTTAAAATGCGGATGCCCAACTAATTAAATCCAAAGCTTATTTTACTACACCGGGATGTACATGTTAAGCTTCGACTCATTATTCGAATGTTTTTATATTTTCTGTTTTAGGTAAAGGATCAGTGAATAATTGCCCTCTTGGCAAGCCAAAAGGTAGCAAGAAATGAGTAAAAGTTGTAGTGTTACTGAACGTTAGCTAGCCAAGTGCTCACAGTGATTTATACGCTAGTAACCTGAGGGCTTGCTGAATGTATATGCTTTGGGACATTGGGATGGTTGGTGCCTGGTATTGGTACGCTAAGTTATCAAGTATACTATGGGTTAAATAGGTTGTCGAATGTATGTTTGTTTCCAATGTTTGGTGAATTAGGTGATAATGTAGATAACACAGTGTGATAGGTAGTTTCAGGTAGCCTTGTTCCATCATAGAACGGCGGTAATGCCTCCAATCAAGACTTTCTCTGCAAATCATTAGTAAATAAGTGATTAAGTTAGAGTAATCAAGCATTATAAATTAGGGGCATTACAATTGTGGTATTAGAGCCAAGTTTAGGGCCACTGTGAGCTATAGGGATGTCTATGAGTTATGTTGGACTAGTGAAACGAAATGTTGACCAGGAGTTCATGTGTACGCATACATCATGAGGATGTTTTAGTAAACATTTACCTGGCCTTCATCTTTTGGTATTAAGACCAACGACATAGTTAAATAATATCTTAAGAATTCCATCGTTATCAAAGTAGAATGGGGAAGCATTCGGTTAACTTCTTAGTGATGTATATATTCCACAGAAGTTTATTAAGCTCATAGCGATAATTTTGTGGAGTTTTGGGTTGCCGTTTAAGTTACTAAGATGCTTTCAATTTAGAGGTTTTATTAAGACGTACTGAAATACTGAATGTTTGGGTATTGTGATGTGTAAGACATGATAAGAAGGTGAAGGTCGTAAACTCTCATGTGATTAATGTAGTACCAAACTACATTTAACTTGCTAGACAAGGGGAGTGTATCATGTAGCAATATCCATGGGTTGGATCATTATGAAATAACCATTGCAATGGGGCAATAATACGAATGTCTGAGGGCTTATCACATCGTCATGGATGAATTACAATAATCATTTAGTATAATGAATGTTGGCAATTTAGTAGCTTATGCGGTACTACTTGATATTATATGGGTTGTATATGTTAAGATAAGGTGTTACGCAAAGGAGGTGTTGTCATTAAATGTGCCTCCAAAATATGTGAACTTATACTGACTACTAGATGCGTACAAGTCATTATAACCTAAAAGCACGTTTTACAGTGATGGAGGCAGTAAGTAATAAAAAGATGGAGGATATTTAGGCTTGGGATGTTGGTGGACGTTTTGATTATGGGTTGTTGACCCAGATCATATAAACAAATATGCCTTAATTTAGGCATTAGGAGGCATTAAAAAATTTGGAAATGTGGCAGGGAAAACTCTTTTAGAGTGGTTGGGTCGATGACGTCCACACTTATTATGAGGCTAATACAAACTCTAAAGGCACCTGGAAATGACTATGGATGGGTTTTAGCTCCAAGATATTCATAAGGAATTCTAAGGAGATAGTATAAATAATTTCTCTTATTGTGTTGGATTAGGTTATGGTTGTTCATGGTCAAGCTATACTCATTAGATTGCGCAAATAAATTAAGTGGGGAATATCTTACTTTGTGGAGCATCAGGTGATTCGGTAAGTAAGCTCCTTGGGATTAACAAGGACTAGATAAAGAGGAAAAATAGAAAAGAAAGAGTGAGAAGAAGGACACATAGATATTGGATTCATCAAAGTAGCTAGAGTGGCGGTCCACAATTTTGAGCATGCTCACTTTGGTAAAAAACGACTATCTACAGAAGTGAAACTATAGAAAAAGGGCTTGAGGATATGTCGTATATGTGAACGGATTCGTTACTTTTGTATACCAGAAATTCTAGAAGTCATAATTTATATTTTTGACTAGAGTGGATGAGATTTGGGGAGATAAATAATATTTGGAGAAGTATAATAAATTACAATGGTTATATGGGCTGGACTAATTAGGGCACTTGTTGATGCATTATAGTTTATGTTGGTAAGGAATTAGGAGTAGTAATTTGAGTATATATATATATATTGCATGGACTCTACAGAAGCATTACTAGTGATTCTATGAGGTTGAGATGTCAAATTCAAAGGAGCATTACCAAGACACAAATTCAAGCACAACAATAGAGGATTGTGGGGTACTAAGATCTATGAGATGTTTGCATATAGATTGAAACCCGGGCGACTTTCTTTGGAGCATGTGAAACCCTTGAAACTTTAGCTGCATGAGTCACTGTATTGATCCAAAGGAGTTTACAGTGACCTTTGGCCAACTAATATCAGAGCTCCCTTGTCAAATATCATTGCAGCGGTTAGCATCCTTCTTGACCTCCTTGGTTACCACTTAAAGCTAGCCACCCCCTATTATACAATCACATAATTTAATTTTTAATTCCTTTTCATTCATATTAAGCTTTGCAAAAACTATTCAATCACCATAGCAATACTTCCTTACATACCTTTTCCCTTATTAAATTTCCTCATAGCATTAATTTTTAAAAGGAATCCCTATCATTAAAATGGGTTATGTCTCTCTTGCTTTGACTAGTGACGTCCACTCAACTTACTTTTTGCAAATTGATTTAATAGTAACGTGACCTTTCTTGGCCTTAATATCCAATCACTATGTAGATTGCTATTTTACTACTAGTCTGACTTTTGAATTTACGTGCAATGTTTTGGTTCCTATGTAACCAATGATTGGAACTATCTCACTATTATTGGCCCACATTCCTAAATTGTTTATGCTGATACTTATTTTCACTCCATCTGCATCACCGGTAATATTTTGACTACCCATCATTTCGAAATTTATCATCTATTCCTTTCATTAAAATCTTACATCAGCAACATTCTCAGTACTTTTAGTCATTAATTAACTTCTCCCTTAATCATCCCGACTTATGTATTGACATCGTCTCTTTACTATGTTACCCCTCTCGACCCTGTGCATTTGCTTAGAAAATCTTAATTAGCATATGGAACCTTGCTGATTAATTTGTCTTTTGCATTAATGCTATTATTTCTATCATTTCTTATATGTGGTTAATCTGCCTCATCTTTAAACTTTGCTTTTTTTTAACGTTATCTGATCCTTCTTTTAATTTCAAACTTTTGAAATGCTAGTGGTTCCTCAAGAGTGTTCGTACCTATTTCTAGCATCATCCACTATGTCTTTGAAACTTATGGCTAAATATTGAATCCATTCTTGCTTGATTTTAAGTGTTTGTCAATATTCTAATACTTTTGACTTTCATCTTCCTCATCTTCATTTTGCTAAAAGCATATTTATATGTATATATCTTGCACCCTGTCTATTCATGGTTGTAAGCCTATATATCTTGTTGGAGTTAGAGATGTAGTTAAGCTCCCACTAGTGTGAGTTAAGCTCCCACTAGTGCGAGTGAACAATGACTGTTGTAACTCCAGCAATTTTCTTGCTTCTAAATTCCATTCGTCAAAATATAGACTAGGTCTTTCTCTATGCAATCTTGTTATCTTACTTAAATTTGTTTCATATTGCCTATTTTATGCTCTGCTCATTCGAATTCAAATTCATCTATCGGCTTCATCATGTTGATGGTGGATAGATGGTCACCTTGTTGAAACTTTGTTACTAATATCTTATTTGTAATTCAACGGTTGAACCCAAATGTAACTGAATCACCTTTCCTGCCTAAAGTGGGTCAAATCTTTTCCTTTAAAACTCTTCTGTCGTAAAAACTCTTCTTTCATTATCTATTATCTTATGTTGGACTCGTGATTATCGTATTTCTAATGATATTGGTACTATATTTATAACATTGACATTCAACCACACTTTAGTATCACAATTATAGTAACTGTTCACCTTCTTATTCTTGTTAGAGCTCCAAACCCCAAACTTATTTCCATTCATGCGAGGGGTCCAAGCGGCTTAGTCGAGCAATTAGAACTTTGGTTAAAAGTATTTAAGTACGCGAATAATCTTATCTTCCTATATTGAATACACTGATCCTTTCTTATTTCATTTCATATTTCATAAACAACATAACGTGATCTGTAAGTCAACCTGCTAACTACTCAATCAGATTGAGATGGCATAGAATAGTATTTGCCATTGATATGACTCAAGAACTACTAACTATCTGTTGGCTCTTTCATGATTCTTACCTGCAAAGCACAATGTTGGTGGCCTTTTATTCTTGGATTCCAGGAACTCTGAGCCATCTTTACTTTAGCCATCATATGACAATCATTCCCTTATTAATCATTTCTAACTTCACCTTTTATTTCTTTATGGGTAATGACTCACTTGACCACCATTCTTATCACTCTCATTCGTGGATATGTTCATCTTTAAAGTTGAATTTAGATGTAGGAAACTTTTCACTAGTCCAATGATGAAAAGCCCATCATAGTTTGAACACAATAATAACTGTCTAATCCAACTTCGCCAGGGACCTTGAAAATATGAGCATTGAAGTTGTATCACATGGGTCAAGAAACGAGTTGTCATTAGCATTAAAAGTGTAACCCTCAATAATAGCAAAGATTAAGCTAAGTAAAAAGGGTGATATCAAATTAGAGAGACTTAGGCAAAATGTCATACAAGGGAAGTCACCAGACTTTATGATACATGAGGATGGAACCTTGAGGGAACGAAACTGGTTATCTATTCCCAATAAAGAGGAATTAAAAGGAAGATTTTAGGAGGAGCCCATAATGCTCATTATTCAGTGGATCAAGGAGGAACAGCATGTACAAGGATTTGAAGCAATACTGTTGGTGGGATAACCTAAAGAGGGAGATTGCAGAGTATATGGAAGTGCTTGACGTGTTAAGATGTCAAGACTGAGCATCAACACCCAGTACGCGAACTGGGGCCTTTGGAAAGTCCCACCTGAAAGTGGGATTTAACCTTAATAGGTTTTGTCATGGGATTGTCCCTTGCATCTTCAGAAAAGAGTGTCCTTTGGATCAATGTTGACAGACCCAACAAATCTATTCATTTATATATCAACCCATGGGATGTAGGGTGTAGAGAGACTATTGTAATTGTATGTCAAAGAAATAGTTTGACTGCATGTAGGGCTGTTCATTATTCGGTCTGGACCGGATTTAGACCGAAGATCGGCCCTGGACCGGACCGGACCGGACCGGACCGGGCTTAGTCGGTCCGGTCCACGATCCTGTTTTTGTCCAGTTTCGGTCTTCGGTCCGGACCAGCTGGACCGTAGACCGGACCGTGGACCGATTTTGTTAGGGTTTTTTGAGTGTGGAAATTTTCAATTCTTCGACTTCCTCATGAACTCTCTGTTCTGTCTTCTGATTTCTCACTTCTGATTCCTCGCGCCTCTCTTTCTCTTTGGCTCTCTGCGACTCTGCCTCTCGTCTCTCTGCGTTTCCACTCCAGGCTCCGACCACTAGGTCCACCACCGACCACGACGACTAGCCCAGCGCCTCAGTAACTCAGCAACTCCCTCTCTCTCTCTATCTGTCAGCACTGTGACCCCAGCCCAGCGCCGACAGCCGTGGCCGGTGACCCATTAGAGAAAGGACGCTCAGGTCTTGCCGGTTGCTTGGTTGTCTTGTCGGTTGCTTGGTTGTCTTGCCGGTGGCCACCGCTGACTTCCGGATTCTCTGTCCATCACCATTCGCCAGTTTTGCCACCGACCGACCTCCCACCGGTGACTGTCTCAAAGGTCGAACTCTGATATCTTCTCTCCCTCTCCAATGTCCATTGGTGAATTCCATTTGATTTCTCAATTGTTTGATATAAATTGTATAATTCATTGAAATGTTGTTGGCTTGTGGCTTCTAAGTTTCTTGGCTCTTCCTGAGTTGTTGTGCTGCTATTGCCAATTGCCTATTTGTATGGTGTACTGCTCCATGCCTCCATGAATTTTGAGGTTATTTGTAATTCTTCTTTGTAAGTTGGCATACATATGTAATGCACTTAATGATGACTCTGCCAGTTGCCTATTTGATAGATAAAAGACTTCCAAATTATTGAATGGGAATGTGTATATGTGAATGCAATTTTTGTTAAAAAATGTGTATATATGAATGCAATTTTTTGAATGGGAATGTGTATATATGAATGGGAATGTGTATATATATAGATGTTAAATAGTAAGATTGAAATCCAACTCAAAACAAGAGATTTATTAAAGAAGGAATATGAATGCAAT
This sequence comes from Carnegiea gigantea, assembly GCA_029747015.1. Lineage (NCBI taxonomy): Eukaryota > Viridiplantae > Streptophyta > Magnoliopsida > Caryophyllales > Cactaceae > Carnegiea > Carnegiea gigantea. The sequence continues at coordinate 463,587 of JAKOGI010000414.1, read as the reverse complement.
TTTTGTTACGTGGTCTTTTCTGGTTTGTGTTATTTGTTAGTGTCTCTATTGTTGTTTAACTATTTTCCAAGTTGGTATATATACAACTTACTTATAGTTATTTGCCTTTTGCCACTAAAATAATCGGAGAAAAGGAATACGAATGGCGAATGCAAATACCAAACTTGTTTCATTCGCAAGTGAGAACCAAAGCTCATGATTCATGAAGACTAGACGTCAGTTTAAATGATGTTACAATTTATTTCATGTCATATTTTTCATCAAATACAATATGTGAATTATTTATCTTTAATGCTCTGGTTCAATAGCTTGTCTTGACTCTTGCATATCCCTACTTTAATGCCATGTTTTATAATGTAACCATATAAACATTTACTTTTTCAGGTGTAATTCTTAAGTTCAACTTTGGATTTGATTAGTCATTACGGAGTCCCTTACGGCTTGTTCTCAAAACGTAAGTTTTGCTATTTTTGTATTTTTTTTTTAAAGTAACATGATCTATATATATATTGTTAGCTACTTATGTATCTTTGCAATTGGTGGTCAATGCTAGATGTTGAGCTCCACATCCAAAAAGAGGAGTAGTTCCGCAAGGGAAGAATCGGCTGACGTGGATACCGATATTCCAAGTGAGCACCAACCAAATGACCCTATTGAAATTGAAGAGGAGGAAGAGGCAAATGAAAGAGGAACACAAAGTAAGATACAAGTTGTTAGAAAGTCCACTCAAAGGGCAGAGTGTTGGGAACATTTCGAAGAGCTCAAAGAGAATGGCAAAAGAGTGGTCGGTAAGTGCAAATACTGTGGTAAAATATATAAGGCCGACTCTAGTAAGAATGGAACGAAGAACCTGAAAAATCATTTTCCAAAGTGTCCTGAAAATTCGAATAATCAAAGCAAACAGACACAAACTCATTTGGTTTTTGAAAAAGATCAAAATAATGAGGGTGAAGCTAGATTGAAGACATGGGTATTGAATCCTCATGAAGCAAGAGAGTCTATAGCCAAAATGATCATAATCGATGAGCTGCCCTTTAGGTTTGTTGAAAATGCGGGGTTCAGGCTAATGATGTCTGTTTGTTGTCCTTCACTTAATATGCCTTCACGCATTACCATTGCAAGAGACATTTATCAGATATATGTGGATGAAAGGGTGAAACTGAAAGAATTTCTTTCACATTCATGTCAAAAGGTGTGTGTTACAACTGACACATGGACTTCACTTCAAAGGATTAATTATATGGTTGTAACTGCTCACTTTATTGATAATGATTGGAAATTGCGTAAAAAAAAAATTGAATTTTTGTGCCATTTCCAGTCATAAAGGTGATGATATTGCTCTTGTTCTGGGAAAATGCTTAGATGATTGGGGTTTAGCATCTAAATTGTATACTATTACTGTGGATAATGCTGGGAGTAATAGCACCGCTTGTAATGCCCTTATTGGTGAGTTTAAGTGACATGGTCATTTTCTTTTCTCTAGTGAAGAATTCTTACATGTCAGATGTGTTGCTCACATACTTAATTTGGTTGTGTGGGATGGGTTGAAGGTTGTTGGAAAGTCAGTTAAGCGTGTTTGAGCTGCTGTGAGATTTATTAGGCAATCTCCTAGTAGGTTGCAACGATTTCAAGAATGTGCAATTGCAGAAAAAATTGAGAGCAAGGCTTCTTTGTCTCTTGATGTTCCCACTAGATGGAACTCCACTTATAAGATGCTTAGCACTGCTTTAGTGTATGAGCATGCATTCACAAAATATAGCAAAAGAGACCCTTATTATAATGTGGAGTTAGCAAAAGATGATGATGCAGATAGGCCTCCTAACTCTAATGATTGGAACCAAGTTAAACACTTGTTAGTTTTTTTGGAGGTTTTTTTATAACGTGACTCTGCGTTTGTCTGGTACTTCATATGTGACATCGAACTTGCTTTTCTTTGAGATTGTGGCTATTCATAGTATGTTAAACAACTTGGAGGAAGTTGTTGACACCATTGATGCTAATGACGAAGAAAGTGAGGAAATTGAGGAGATTGGATCTAGAGTCACAAACTTTAAGGAAATGGCCAAGAGGATGAGAACGAAATATGATAAGTACTATGGCACGCCTGAGAAAATGAACCCTTTGATGTATATTGCTCCCATCTTTGATCCTCGATACAAGTTAGCAGGTCTTGAGGTTTCTCTTTGTGATTTATTTGGCGAAGTGCAAGGCAGTGCTATAGTTTCGAAAGTGAGAGAAAAATTAGAAACTTTGTTTGATGAGTATTGGGAAATGTACACGCCATTGACTCCTCAAAGTGGGCAGAGTAGTGGGATACCACCTGAACTTGAGAAGGGCAATGCAAGTAGTGCAGCTACCTCTTATGCACAACAATTAAGAAAGAAGTTAAAGGGGACAAATGGAGGAAGAGGCATCATGAAGACGGAGTTGCAAAAGTACCTAAATGAAGGACTTGAAGAGGATGAAGTAGGGGATGATGTATTGGGATGGTGGAAAGTGCATGGTCCTCGATATCCTGTGGTGGCTCGTATGGCTCGTGATGTCTTGGCTGTGCCTGTTTCAACTGTTGCATCAGAGTCGGCATTCAGTACAGGAGGACGTACTCTTGATTCATTTAGAACTTCTCTAACTCCAAAGGTAAATGATGAATTAGTATATTTCTTTATTGTATTATAAACTTGTAACTTATTTATCTTTTATTAACTTATGAATTTTGTTTGGTTTGCTTCTGAAAAGATGGTCCAAGCTCTTATATGTGCACAAGATTGGCTTAGGCCAAGTAGTAGATTAGATATGGATGACTACTTTGAGGAATTACGGGACCTTGATCAGGGTAATGTTTAATTTTTTATTTCTTTTTTAATACGGTTTATTTGCTGTATATGATTATATATTTATATGTTGTAACTTTTATTTTTGCTCTTTTATTGTTTAGATCTTGGTAAGCTGAGTCTTAAGGATAATGTAATTGTTGTGGGTGATACTTTGAACATTTAATATTGAGGTAGTTTCCTTTTAATTGTGTTAATTTTACGTTATATTACCATGTTAGTATCTTTATTATTTTTCTTCACTAAATTAATTGTTGATTTTTATATTTACTAACTCTATCTTTTATTTATTTCATATGCTACTACTTGAGTAATTAGTCGAACATTTGCGAGAGGACCACATTCTTGCAAGAAACTCTTTCTCCAAGTCCAAGACCAAGACAGTGGTTTCAAGTTTGGGATTCGCATCGGCATTGGTTTGTTTGGTTTGAAGATTGAGTCACTTGATTGACTTTGAGAAAAGAACATGTTCAAGTTCTACATTTAAAAGCTTTGGTTATGTTACTTATGTAATTAACTTTTAAGTTTAGTTGGTCATGTATTAAATTTTTTAAGTTTGAGAGTTGCTTTAGATTTGTGTAATTGTGATTTGTGACTATTTTGGATGTATTACGGTATTGGTTTGGTAAATTAGCCAAGGATCAACAAGATCGTGTGTTCGTGTTTATTGGGAAGAACTTAGATGGTCAAGACTGAAGAACTTGAGAAGGGATTCAAAGATTGCTTATTGTGCTTGAGAAGGAAAGAACTTCAACTTAGTGGAAGTGTGGAACAAATGCTGAATTACTGATTGTTGAATCAATGTTTGACAGGTCAAGTTATGTATGTTTGATCATATGTAGACTGCAGGGTGCAAACTGGACCGGTCCAAATTCGGTCCGGTCTCGGTTCGGTCCTGTCCCAGACCGGTCCGGTCCGGTCTGGACCGAATTTGGACCGGTCCGGTCCTCAGTCCACAGTTTTGCCCCAATTCGGTCTTCGGTCCAGGCCGGTCCGGTCCGGTCCTGGACCGACGAACACCCCTAACTGCATGGCATACCAAAGGGCATAGTATCTAATAGAGACCAAAGATTTCAAGCTCGGTTTTGGCAAGCTCTACAAAAAGCTTTTAGGACCAGGTTAAATTTTAGTAGTTTATATCACCCTGAGACCAATGGGCAAATCGAGAGAACAAATCAAGCCCTAGAGGATATATTGAGAGCCTGTGTGCATGACTTCCAAAGAACGTAGGAAGATTACTTACCTTTGGTGAAATTTCATTATAATAAGAACTATCAATCTACCATTAAGATGATCCCTTTTGAAGCACTGTATGGGAGGAAATGCAGAACCCCATTGTGTTAATTGGAGTGAGCTCGGTGAAGCACTAACCATAGGGCTTGAGTTGATTCAAGAGACCACTGAAACGATGAGAAAAATTCAAGAACATTTCAAAGTGGTTCAGAGCTAATAGAAAAGCTATGCAGATAAAAGGAGAAGACCCTTAAAGTTTCAAGTAGAAGTAAAGTGTTTTTGAAGGTATCCCCGATCAAAGGAGTAAGACGATTCAACATCAAAGGCAAACTAAGCCCTTGATATATCAGCCTAAGAGGCTAAATCCTGTGACTTACAGGTTGGATTTACCTGTAGAACTTAAGCATGCGCATAATGTGTTTCACATTTCACAACTCAGAAAGTATGTTACGGATTCGAATCATGTCATCATGATAGATCCAATAGAGGTCGCTGAGAATCTAATGTACGAGCGGTGTCCTACACAAATATTAGATTACAGAGTTGAACAACTTCGTAACAAAATTATTCCTCTGGTTGAGGACCTATGGGCCAACCGTAATTCATCTGAGGCTACAGGGAAACCGAGGAGGGCATAAGAAGCAAGTACCCATACCTATTTAAGGTACAGTCAAGGTCTCTTTTAAACTGTAAGTTTTGAGGACTAAACTTATTTTAAAGGAAAAAGGCTATAATTACCCGAGCCCAAGATTAATGCTAATTACTTTGAGTTGCCTTAATCACAACATAATCAAGTTGGGTGCCGCATTTCAATTCACCATGTTATATGTGTGTGTGTGTGTGTGTGTGTGTGTGTGTGTGTGTGTGTATGTGTATATATTGTTGGCCCAGTTTGGCTAGCTAAATCACCCTAGGTGAGGCGGTTGAACAGGGTGATGGTTAATATCACAAATTAATCAAATAAAGAGCGGAAAGATAAACGTGGACAAGACACGAGTAATTTTTTACGAGGTTAGCATCACCCAAGCTTAGTCCCCGCCTAGAGTTCCCTAACTCTAGGATTAACCCAATTTTATTAGCAGGATTAAATACGCAACTCTAGATTACACCTATTCTAAGTTCCAAACTACAAGTTGACCCTTCAACAAGTCATTGGTAGAGTTGACCCTTCAACTCTATGATCCCACCCAAATTACAACTTGAACAATACAATGAAATGTAACATATATGTAGAAGCAAATTTAAGCTCAAGGTATGCCAATAGGTTCTCGAGTAATGCGTATGCCAATGAGTGCTTGCTCTCTCTTGTGTTCTCTTGCTGCCAATCTTTTCCCCTTTTATAGATGAGAGGTGTAAAGAAGAGTGGAGAAAAATATGGCAAGTGACCGTTGCACATCTTGTGAAAATCTAATCTCCATGCCTGATTTCAAGACCTTGAATTGGCATTTCAAGCCCTTGATTTTTTTCTGTTCTTGCTCAAGTACTTCCAACGGCTACTTTCCTTGATTTGGGCTGAATATCTTGGCTGAGGATCTTTTAGAACCATTCATAATTTGTAGCATAATCTTCCAAGATATTCTATCATAAGATATTATCATATTGAGAGCAACTCTTTGACATTGATAAATATAGCTCCACAATCTTATAGTCAAGTTTGAATCACATAATATAACATCATAAAGATAACATGTTTAAATTTGAATATTAAACAATCTCAAAGATATTGTGACTCTTTATATAAAATCAATTAAGTAATATTAATATTTCAACATCTACTTCAAAAATATAGTACATTTAAACAATAATAATTATTAAGATAATTCAAATATAACATGATGAATATGTCAATTGATTAATCTCTTTTTGTTTTTTATCAAAACATATTAAAAACCTCAATGTGAGCTTTTAAAAAAGCTAACAATCTCTCCCTTTTTGATGAAAGACAAAATCCAATAAAAATAACATATCCATACAATTTTAAATAGCACACCATGAAAAGTTTTCTAAATACTTCTCCCTCTTTTGGTATTTCATCAAAAAGGTAGCACAAGAGGGGAAAGAAAAAATTGAAGCATAAAAATTATGACAAACGCATATAGCTCCCCCTTAACAAATCAATGATATATAAAGATGCTCCCCCTCAATATAAGGGTTTAAACACTAACATTGTGATCAATAATATATCCTAACATGCATGCATTGACTTGATATTCTTATTGCAAGGGATCAACATGTTAATATAACAATTCTCACCCCTTTAAGAGTAAATCAAGATTATCAAAAAAATCATCAAGTAATATAATTCTCCCTTATAGAAAGAAACAATATCATTTATGTGAGTACAAGGGAGCATAGCATTATGGATAGATATTATGGACAAATAGGTTGAGAACATAGACACCATATCATTTATGCATAAAGATAATCACATGACATAATAGCATAAGATATGATGTAATATTAATCATGCATAGATAACACCACCTTTCATTTGGTAAGAATTCAAATTTTGATTTCTATTTATGTTGTTGAAATAAAAAAAATCCAACTCTTGATTCAATCACACCAAAATTTTCAGTTTCTGCCTACAGTTCAAGGCCTTGAACTGTATTTCAAGGCCTTGAAATCTGAGTAACAACAAAACAAATGAACTTACCTTATTTTTACTTTTGGAAAACCATAACTTACCAGATGCCTTTGCGAAGCTCCAATGTTTCCTTATCCACTTAAATTTTCAAGAGGATCAAATGCTATTGAAAATTCACTATTAGTACATAAATGAGGAATCAATAATATCTCACGAACATGTGCATTCTTTTTTGATTTCTTTAAGAATGAAGTTGTTCAACCAAATCTCGATACCATTTTCTTCTTGGATTGAAAATTGTTAGCAGTAAGAAAAATTAATGAGGTAAAGTTTTTCTTTCCCTCAATCTTGACACATTTTCTTGATTTAACACCACAATCAAGAATTTTTGAAAGTTGAAAATTTGGTATGGTATTTAAATCATACAAAATATGATAACTTAGAGAAATACTATTATTTGAAAATTCAATTATGGATGTTACCTCATCGTTACCAGTTTGAAGAATAGATGAATCATTATTTTTCTCACCATTTTCAAGAAATTCCTCAATCTGGGCATGCTTGATATCATTATGTATAAACCGTTGAATTGGATCATCATTTTCATGTTCTTACTCTTCATGTAGTTAGTGATCCTCAACTTGCTTAACATTTCCTTCCATGATTATTTCATCCTGCACCACAAATTCGCTCAATACCATATCTTGATTAGTACCATATAAATTATAAAGAGTCTCCTAAATTTCTTTGGCACTATCACAATGTGAGATAAACTCATAAATATCAACAGTAAGAGCACAATATAAAATGTTTATAGCTTTAAAATTTTTGGATATCTGCTTGTAATCAACTTCAGCATATTCATTTTCTGATTTCTCAATAACTATTGGACCTTTGACCATGATCTCCAAAAGAACGAGACCCTTGTGCTTGATATAACGTTCCATTATTTCCTGCCACAAAAAATAATTAGTACCTTTAAAAAGCGAAGGGCAGTCAGAGTCAAAATCATAACTAGCCATGTGATCGAGCTATTAGATGGTAAAGTCTCACAAAAATAGTGCCAACTCTGATACCAATTATTGGCCCGGTTTAGCTAGTTAAATCATCCAAGATGAGGGGGTTGAACATGGTGATGGTCAATATCGCAAATTAATCAAATAAAGAGCGGAAAGATAAACGTGAACAAGACACGAGTAATTTTTTACGAGGTTAGCATCAACCGAGCTTAGTCCCCGCCTAGAGTTCCCTAACTCTAGGATTAACCCAATTTTATTAGGAGGATTGAATATGCAACTCTAGAATACACCTATTCCAAGTTCCAAACTACAAGTTAACCCTTCAACAAGTCGTTGGTAGAATTGACCCTTTAACTCTATGATCCCACCCAAATTACAACTTGAACAATACAATGAAATGTAACATATATGTAGAAGCAAATTTAAGCTCAGGGTATGCCAATAAGTTCTCGAGTAATGCGTATGCCAATGAGTGCTTGCTCTCTCTTGTGTTCTCTTGCAGCCAATCTTTTCCCCTTTTATAGATAAGAGGCATAAAGAAGAGTGGACAAAAATATGGCAAGTAACCGTTGCACATCTTGTGGAAATCTAATCTCCATGCCTGATTTCAAAGCCTTGAATTGGCATTTCAAGCCCTTGATTTTTTCTGTTCTTGCTCAAGTACTTCCAACGGCTACTTTCCTTGATTTGGGCTGAATATCTTGGCTGAGGATCTTTTAGAACCATTCATAATTTGTAGTATAATCTTCCAAGATATTCTATAACAAGATATTATCATATTGAGAGCAACTCTTTGACATTGATAAATATAGCTCTACAATCTTATATTCAAATTTGAATCACACAATACAACATCATAAAGATAAGATGTTCAAATTTGAATATTAAACAATCTTAAAGATATCGTGACTCTGTATATAAAATCAATTAAGTAATATTAATACACTAACATCTACTTCAAAAATATAGCACATTTAAACAATAATAATTATCAAGATAATTCAAATATAACATAATGAATATGTCAATTGATTAACCTCTTTTTGTCTTTCATCAAAACATATTAAAAAACTCAATGTCAGCTTTTAAAAAAGCTAACATAAATATAAATATATATATATATATATATATATATATATATATATATATATATATATATAGATATATATATATATATATCACACACACACACACACACATACAGTATATACGTACAGACATATATATACATACATAAATACATACAAACATACACACATACATATATATACACACACACACACACACACACACACACACACATACATACATATAGATATATAGTATATACAATATATATATATATATGTATGTATGTATGTATATGTGTGTGTGTGTGTGTGTGTGTATATATATATATATGTATATATATGTGTTTGTGTGTGTGTATATATATATATATATATATATATATATATATATATATATATATATATTATATATATATATATATATATATATATATATATATATTATATATATATATATATATATATATATAATATATATAATATATATGATATATATTATATATATATATATATCTATGTATGTATGTATATACACGTATATGTTGTATGTATGTGTGTGTGTGTGTTTTATGGGGTGTGTGTGGTATATATAATACACGTATATACATTATATATACATATATATACTGTGTGTGTGTGTGTGTATATATATATATTATATATATATATATATATATATATATATATATATATATATATATATATATATATATCTGTATATATATATGTTTGTATATGTACATGTATCTGTATGTATATATTTGTGTGTATGTGTGTGTGTGTATATATATATATATATATACGTATGTATGTATGTATGTATGTGTGCGTGTGTGTGTGTGTGTGTGTGCGCGTATGTATATACGTATATATATTTGTGCGTTGCGGGTTGAAACGACAACGTGGCAGCAAAATGGGCTTTATGACACTCCTAAATTAATTCACTTAAATGCTAATAAATATTTGAATGGCCGCTAAATAAGAAAAACTAGCCTAATTATCAAAGGGCCAATTTGAAGAACAAAACGGTACTACTAATAATAATAATATATGAACACGTATAATAGCTAACAATAATAAAAAGATAAGTTATGTGTATAAAAAGAGTGGAGCAATACTCAATAATGAAATTGCTTCACCCTAGATTTTACACCCAAAAAATGTAAAATTTCATTTATTAATTTTAGCAAAAAAAATTAACTCAATTATGTATATATGTACATATGCATTGAATGGAAAAAAAATGAAACCAAAATGAAATGCAAGGACAAACTTGAGAAAATTCTAGAAACAAAATAGGTGTCAATAAATAAAAGGCAGAAACAAAAAGGAAAAAAAAAATTAATTAAGACTTAAATTAAAAAACCCAAATTAAAACAAACAAACAAAAGCCAAAAAGAGAGAGAGAGAGAGAGAGAGAGAGAGAGAGAACGCAAAACCCCCAAACCCCCTTTCTCTGCCTCCCACCACGACAGACCCCCCGCCCCATTTCTCCTATTCTGCACAAGCCCAACCCGGCCACCCTGCCAGTTTCGTCGCCATCCATCGCCGGCGATCGTCTGCCATTCTTCCCCCAGTCGCCTTCTGCCGCCAGTGCTGCTGTCCCAACTAGTTTCCTCTGCACCTTGTGGGTGTTTACGTAGATTGAGAGGTGAAAACCCTAACTCTCTCTTAATTCATTTTTTGATGTTTTATATCTAAATTTTTATAGTAAACGTTGTAATTGGCTTGGGTGTGTCTGAATTCGTAAATTTCTAGAATTATTTTGGGGGTTTGGATTGAGTTGCTTGTTGGGAGAATGGAGGAAGAGTGTGATGAGTGCAGATTTGGAAGTTATGTTGGAATCTTAGTTTGTTTATGATTATATAATGCATACTACAATGAGATTACAGTGAAATACATGTTGGGTGGATGAGTTGTGGTCATGAACTTGAGGGATTAGGGTTTATGGCTTGCATGATGCTTAAGTTGATTATGTTGAGTTATTAGTGTTTAAATGAGTTAAGTAATGATTAAATTGAGAAACATGCATACATATGTATAAGGTTAATATGTGTGTTATGTAATGATCATAGCTTGGTGATTTGGGTTGAAATTGGAATAAAACTACAAGCTTGATTGTGGCTGATTTGGCGGTTATAAGTGAATTATAATGAATATTTGAATGAAATTAATGAGGAATTGGTGTTAAAATTTTGTACATTGGGTGTGTGTGTTTGTTATGAGTTGATGATTTAAGGCTAGATGTTGGGTGAAGTTTTGAGTTATTTGGATTGCTTTAATGATGTCTAACTGAGCCTTCGGTAATAATAGAATAAAAAGAAAGAGATATATGTATGTGTATGACGTTGTTGTATAAGTATATGGCATGACTAATTGTCAAGTAAAGAAGGAGGAAAAAAGGAATAAGTAGTTTTGTGGATTTGGAGTTACTAACATAACATGCCTATGTGGTTTTATTTCACTAATGATAATTGTATTGTTGGGACTCGACTTGAGCCTGGAACCAAGTTCATGAAGTCGCCTTAAACCGTATCGCAATCCAAAGTTTAGTAGCTAACGATGATTCTTAAAGAGAAAAACAATAACCATAATAATATCGTTAATAATAATTATGGTAAAGATAGCCACAATTCTACTACTACTACTAATAATCATAATGATTGATAATGTCGCTAATTTTAATAAGTACGAAAAAAATACATCTGATCTGCGACGGAAATTCCGACGGAAAAATGACTCTCCGACGGAAAATACGACGCGAAATGTCTCGTCGGAATTCAACTCGTCGCAGAAAATATTCCGATGGAGACCAACGGAATTTCCGACGGGAAACACCCGTCGGTGAAACCGTCGGACAGTGTTCTGGTGCAGTCTGTTTTGCAGAGAGTTTCCCTCCCCCTCAAAAAAAATTTTTTTAAAAAATATTTGCTTCTCAAAAACCCAAAAAAAAATTCAATATATTATGATATGTAATAATTACCAAATATAAAGTTTCATATCTGCCAAAAAAATATGCTAAATTAAATATTAATCATCACGACATTTATAAAACACAATTGTTTTAGATCTACACGCAGATCACATAAACTACACGCAAATCATATAAACTAATCAGAGTCAGATAAATTTGTGGGATTATCGTCGTTGTTATTTTGGGAGTCCTCTTCATCATCAGGGTTCAAGTTGATGTGGTTGGAAGAACCTGTACTTTAACCTTTAAAAAATCCTAAAACGTTTTTCAGCATGCGCTCTGTCTTCCCCTGTTTATTGGCAATTTGAGTTATAGCCTCTGCTTGCTTGGTTATGCTCTGATTGAGGAGTTGCGCTTACTCTCTTGGATCAAAATGCTTAGCTGATGAGTGACGTGCAGTTGCAATGGTAGCTGATTTCTTCAACTGGACCCCCTCCGTGCCAAAACCGTATACACGGCCTTTCTTGTACAGATTTTCTTTAATCCAAAACTCTTCTTGGGTCATAGGTGACAATTAGGAGCCCCCTTGAGTTGCAGCGTGAGAGTACTCCTGTCATTTGTTGTGATGATCCTCCTAAAAATTGGAAAAAATAAAACTATTTCATACTAAACCTACAATTATTACATATGAATAATCTCTGAATAAAATGTGCCAAATTTACATATTTTTTTGTAGATTTTTTATCCACAAAAGTTTTGTCTTTCACCTTGCAGTGAGTGTCCTTAAACAATTCCTCACATGTGGGTTCCCTACCTAATGCTTTGGCCTAAAAAAAAAAAATTAACGAGCAATTAAATATAAACAAGGACGAAAACCTTAATCCATACCATACATTATATATAAGAAATACGCTTATTAATAATCACATTTCTTACTAGGCGCCTTTTCCTTTCACTAATGGGAATTGAACCACATGTATGTAATGAAGGACCAAAACCTTCAGCATCACTCAATCTATTCTTTTTACTTTGTTGACTCAATTTCTTAAATTTGTCATCCTCACTCCAGTGTTTAAGCATCTCATTCCAAACACTAGGTGGTAACCACTTCGGCTTTTTGTTGTACTTCCTGGCATATCCAAGAATGTCCCTAAGTCGAGTTGCACATCTGTACTCAAAGTTACGCCATATCTGAGTTTCATTGTCTGGATGCCAGTAATAGCGTTTCTGTGCCAAAGTTGAAGTATATTAGTAATTAAACATCTCAAACAATCCAATGACGACTTCCAAATTCGTTGTACAGAAAATTAACCTTGAATTCATTAAACCATATGCCTCTCTGAGATTGTGGAACTTCCCCCCACGTGGTCCAAGGCCGTGGGTACTTACCTGCAAAGCTTTCAATAATTTTCTAAACTACGCCCTGATATGGAACAAAACTAAGAACAAAAAAAGAATTTGTTAAAAGTAATTACTGTAGGCATTAAAAGAATATGATTGCTGAAGAAGTTACAAAGTTTGTAATGAACTTACACGTCACCATCGGGTTGTAAATATATCTTATTATTGGTACTTGCAGTTTCACCATCAGGTGCAGAACTTTGTCTATCTCTTCCTACCCCTTCATTTTGGACCCCTTCGTTGTACACTGAGTGGCTTGCCATTCTAGGTTGCCCCATAATCTGATTACTGTTGAAATATGGACTAACAGTGCCAAACTGTTGATAAAGTAATGGAGTAGCTGAAGTATCACCCATGTAAGGAATATTGGGTTGGATTGGTGACTATATACCCGCACCAAAAAAAGGTGGTTGCATATGGGGTTGGTCATTCATACTACCAAAATAATTTCCGAATGGTTGAGCTGGATCAAGAAAACCTCTAAACATTCCACTAAAGGTGTTTGTTTCATAGTTTTGATCAGTAGGATCATACTGTGGGGTCGGTTGTAGTGCTCCTCTACCCGCATCATTCCTAACCGTTCAACTACGACCACGTCCACCATTGAGTCCAGACATCTAACAAATAAGAACAAAATAAAAAAATACAATAGTGCAAATATTCATAGTATTATCAGTGAAAAAATTACAGTACATATATACAATTGTTTTTCCTAGCTTGCAATTAAAACAAATTACGTACACATGCATAAGTATCCATACAACTAAAAAATTAAATCAATCATTGTGGGACACATCATCATCGTCATCATCATCACTTTGCAATGTCATATTTTCTTCATCATCCTCATCATCCGTGTCTTCAGCTTCATCCTCCCATTCACCTTCTTCATCCTCTCACCATCATCCTGTTCACCATTTCCATCATGATCATCACCCAAATCATGTCCATCAACATCATCAGCTTGTGCAATTTCGTCGATTAATATTGTGGCTATTACGTTATCCACATTCATGGTTGTCATTCCTAGCTGTTGATAGGCAAGTTCTACATTATCCCTATCTTTAGGGGCACCGCGAGGTTTGTTCGGTACGGCTACCCATCAATTCGCTTTTCCTGGTATCCCCTCAGGGTATTTAAGATATACCACTTGGGTTGCAGTATCAGCAAATATAAATAGGTCAAACTTTCTGTAACGTTTGATATGATTAACCTCGGGATATGGGATAAATTTAGGATAACGTAGCACCCAAGGAACATCCGGGTCAAACCACTCACAGCTAAAAAGTACACATTTTTTAATTGGTTCACTCGTAAATTCAACATGAATAATTTCATGGAGTATGTTATAGTAATCCCCTAATACTTCATCACCTTCGCCAACTCCTTTGACGCACACGGCATAATTATATGTGGCTTTACCTTCATTTCTATCCTTGGTATGAAATCGATAATCACTAACTTTATACCCAGAAAAACATTCGACAACCATAATGGGTCCATGAGATAAGTTCACTAAAAAATCTCACCTCTCATCATTAAACACCCGATAAGAATTGACCTAGGAAGAAAAAAGAAGGTAATTCTCTTTAGAATTACAAAAATATCTTGTAGGAATTGAAGATTACTTATGAAAAATTACTTACATTATACTCAAACCATTGTGTAAAATTTGCCTCGATAAACAAGTTAACTTCCACATCACTCGTGTTTAGATTATGACCGCGAAATTGATGTCTGAACTAACTGTATTATTTCACGAATGAAATTCTTTAATTACTCAACAATTATTAAGTATTCAAATGAAACTTTCAGTAACTAATATACTTACTCCAAATATGGTTGCACTTCATCACAATTCAGTAAAATGTAAAGGCGAGCGACACAGTACTCCGACTCAGTAGGATATTTTTTCCTCGATTTCCAAATGGAGTACCTTATGGTTGAACACCGACAGAGTTGGCATTTGTGGTTCGAGTTGTTGCATACCCTCATTACGCCTAATATTTGGGCGATGCAAGCTTGACTGAGAATAATACTCAACGAAATGTTTAATCTCAAATGCTAAGTATGCGTGAACCATAGATACCTCTACACGAGCTTTGTTCTTTGTCGTAGGCTTCAACCAACCAAAATACCTCTCAAAAGGATACATCCATCGATATTGAATAGGACCACCCAACAAAGCTTCTTCGGCTAAATGAATGGGCAAATATTCCATGACATTCCAAAAACTAAGAGGGAAAACTGTCTCCAATTTATAAAGAATTATAGCAATGTTCTTGTTCATCTCTTCAAGCATGCTAACATGTAACTCACTGGAGCATAGGTTCTTGAAAAATTCACTCAATTCGACTAAGGGTCCCAAAACATCTTCCGGAAGAGTAGCAAAAGCTACTAGAAGAATATTCTCTAAAAATACATGATGATCATGACTTTTCATATTTTACAACTTTGTGTTAAATGGATCCACCCAATTTCCTACATTAGAACAGTAACCATCAGGCACATGAACCTCCCGCAACCATTGACAGACAGCTCTTTTTTGAGGTAATGACAGTGCAAACTTGACTTTCGACTTACACAATCTATCAGTGGACCCTCTTGTAGCCAAGTTCAACTCTTGCCTACTACACAGAATAATATCCATTCTTACTTTGATATCATCCTTTGTTTTTCCTGGAATATCCATCACTGTGTTTACAATATTTTCACTGAAATTTTTCTCAATATGCATAACATCAAGGTTATGCCTCAGAAGTTGATGCTTCCAATAAGGCAACTCCCAAAAAATACTTTGCTTTGTCCAGTTATGTTCATTTTCCTCAAATCCTAGAATTTAAAAATTTACATTTGTAGTCACTTTAGGCAATGTCGATACTATATCAGACAACATTTCACCAGAAATCCTTTGGGGGGGCCAATGTGTATGCTCTTCCCTTTACGAAAAGCAACTTTATTAGCTCTTAAACAATGATTCCGATGCAAGAACTGACGATGGCAATCGAACCAAGATGGCTTTTGCCCATACTGTAACTGGAATGCACAATTTTGGTGCATACAAACTGGACATGCTAACAACCCATGAGTACTCCAACCGGATAACATACCATAGGCGGAAAAATCATTAATTGTCCATATCAACGCAACATGCAATCTAAAATTTTTGCCGCATGAAACGTCAAATGTATCCACCCCAATATCCCACAGCATTTTCAACTCATCAATTAAGGGTTGCAAGCACACATCAATCCTGTTCTTCGGATTTGTTGGACCCAGAATAATACAACTTAAAAACATGTATGGAGTGGTCATACACATATCTGGAGGCAAGTTATAAGGTGTAACAATAATTGACCACACAGAATACGATCTTCCAGACATGGAAAATTGTGTGAAACCATCAGCACAAAGACCTAACCTTACATTCCGAGGTTCTGCTACAAAATTTGGATACTTTTGGTTGAAATGCTTCCAAGCTAATCCATCCGATGGATACCAGAGAACACCTAATTCTTGGCGGTGCTCATGATGCTATCTCATGTGGACGGCAGTCCTTTTTGAGGCATACAGTCCTTGCAATCTTGGGATTAAAGGTAGATAGTGCATTTTAGCGCATGAAACATCCTTATGACCTCATTGGTTAGAGTTCTTTGGTAATTGTCTTGTATGTCCACAAAATTTGCATGCGGAAAAACCTTCATCCTCCTTATAATAAAGCATGCAACCATTCAGACAACAATCAATTTCTTAAATATCCATGCCTAAATCTCTCACTTTTCTGAGCTGCTGATGATAATTTTTTGGAATTCCACTTTCAGAAGGGTATATATCTTTCATCAGGCCAACAACCTCGTTGAAACAACATTGAGACATGTTGTGCCCCGATTTAATACTAAGTAGTCTCACAGATGTTTCAAGTTCAGTTATGTTACACCCTTCATACAACGGTCTTTGGGCAGATTCAAGCATAGTGTAAAACGCCTTAAGATTTGCGTCATGATGGCTACTCATGTTCATTTCATTAGTTTTTAAGGCAGCATGAAGCATGTTCTCCATATGATCATGATCGTTGTGATCGTAATCAAAATTCGTAGAATGTGAACTACTTGCAATCCCTGCTTCCGAATTATCTTCATACCAATAATTCTTCACAAACCCCTTTCTATACAAATGAGACTTCATAACATCAGGTGTAAAATACTGCATATTCTTGCACTTCACACATGGACATCTATAAACTCCATTAACTCTATACTCCTCCTGATTTCGTGTAAATTCATCAAACATATTAACTCCCATCAACCACTCATCTCTAAGCCCATGTCCATCAGGATGTCTTCTCCTATACATCCATTGACGATGCAACGGCCCATCCATATGTTGCTAATATGATTGCCTTAATTGTTATGTAAACTACAATTAATTGCAATAAATATCTTTTAGAAATCTATTTGACCAGTTCAACACATATATATGTATTACATAAAAATATATTTAATAGAACTATTAAATATATCATAATACACCTAATTAAGCATTAGACGCAAATTACATAATTTATTTCACACTTCATTCATATAAACAAATCAAAAGAACAAAATACTATGACCCAAAGGATAAAATAAAAATACTTAACAAATCAAACAAAAAATTAACCATACCTCAAATAAGAATATTCTTCACGTACTTCCCAATAATTAACATACACAACAAATCAAACAAACAAAAACATACTTAACATACTTAAACTATTCACCAATATTTCACATCACTATATTATTTGTGAAAATAAATGCAATTAAGCATCAAACACAAATAAAATTATTTATTTCGTACTTCGCCCAAATAAATAAACCCAAACAAAAATAATAAAATATAATTCATTAATTAACATAATGAGCAAACTTCAATTAATATATACTTGGGAAATTTAAAATGTTCACTAAAACAAAACACATTACGCATGTTTAATATACTTCAACATTTTATAATAATTATATAATTATTATAAATGTACATACTTATCATATTTTATTGCACTTATTCAAATTAATACACTTCACAAATAAAATTAAAAATTAACATAATTCACATCCATATTTTGCCAAAAAAAAAAAATTAAATAAATTATCCAAATTAAATATGCTTTAAAATTTAATTTTATGAAAGTTAAGAACACATACAAAATTAATATATATAATTTCAAAATTTAACAATTATCCTAAACTTTAAATGCCCATAAATCAAAGCGTATTAAATAAATTATCCAAATATGCTCTCCTCTTTCTCTCTCGTCCTTGCTCCCCCTCTCTCTCTCTTCAAGGTTCTAAATGATATCAAAACTCATCCAAAATCTATCCGAAACATTTAAAACCATAATTGTAGTGATTAATCATTCACAAAATGAACTAAAAATATGTAACTAATCAACCAAATCATACCAAAAATTAACCATACCTCAAAAAAAAGAATATTACTCACATACTTAGCAAAAATTAATATAAAAAACATACATTAGATATTAAATTAGAGTTACATTATTTAGTATAAATTTTATATTCACCAATGACACAAATAAATAAACTTATATTTAGTTCACATTGTATATTCCCGGGTTCCTTAAATAAATTTTCAGAAAACCTGCAATACAACAATTAATGTAACTAAACATATATATTAATCAAAAAAAATAAATTTAACATAACAATATTATTTATCCAAATAAACCTAATTAAGCATCAATCACAAATTAAATTATTTATTCCGCACTTCATCCAACTTAACAAACTAAACAAAAATAACAAAATACTATCAACATATTTAGCAAACTTAAATTAATATATATTTAACATACCTAAATATTACAAAAATATAACAAAAATTCTTAACATTTCAAACAAATCATTAAAAAAATTAAACACATCTCATAAAACATACACTTCACATACTTACAAAAAATTAACATATACCACAAATCAAAGAAAAAATAAACAAATTTAAATGATTCACTTTAATAAAACATATTATACATGCTTAACATATTTAACATTTTATAATAATTAGATAATTATTTTAAATTTACATACTTAACATGTTTTACTCCACTTATTCTAATAAACATATTTTATTAATTTAAAAAAATTAACGTAATTCACATTTATATTCTATGGAAAAAATAAATTAATTAAACTAAATAAACATGCTTCAAGATTAAAATTCACAAAAATTAACATCACATATCAAATTAATACAATTTCAAAATGCAACAATTCCACTAATCTTTAGATACTCGAAAAATCAAATGAACAACTGGCGGCGGCACTGGCGGCGTTGGTGGCGGCAGCAAAACTTGGAAAATCAAGTATCATAAAAAATATCAATTACCTTCAATCATTCAATTTTAAACAACAAATTAACAAAAAAATAACTTACCGTTCAGTTTTTCGGTAACCGAAATCTTCAACACTCCACCGTTCTCTCTCTTCCTTCTCCTCCCTCTCTCTCTTTGAAACTCACTTTCTCTCTCTTCACTTGAAAATGCCGGGTTACATTTTCCTTCCCCCAAAATAAAAAGGCCGATCTGCTGTAGCCTCATGGAGTCCGCCGGAATTTCGACGGAATGAGTTTCCGTCGGAAATTCAAAAATCCGTCGGAATCCGTCGCTTTTCCTGTCGATTTTTCTGACATTGTCCGACGCCCTTCCCCCACGTCGCTTTTTCCGTCGGAGCTTAACATTGTTTTTGTAGTGTGGCGTTAACGCCGTTAATAACAAACTCAAGACGAGTCACACCGTTACGTTGCTTTGACATTCATTAAACGATCGTTAGCAATAAGAGGAAGATGAACGAAAACCAAAACTAAAAGGGAACCAAATTAAGTTAATAATAATTGTTACGCTAATAATAAAAAGAGAAGTCAAGTGAATTTAAATTATTCATTAAGTCAAGAACTTTAATAAAATTTCTGCATCTTGCACTAATCAAGAAAATGGCATATTTGTAGTAGAAGTGGGGTCACCTATGTCGCTTCAAGCTGCCAACAAACAATTTCATTAAAACAGAGAGAGACTTTCAAAGACCAAGTACATACATTACATGTGCTCTTCGAAAACTCACACATTTCTCAAACTACACAAAGTCAATATATTCTTCATGTAATGAATCATTTGACGTAATGTTTTGTCACCTAGGTAAGTGGCCCCATCAATTATCAATCATCAGGACTCATACCCTTCAATTTACCTGCGCGGCTGTAACTCAGGCTTCTCGATTGGCGTGGGAGGTGTGCACCTATCTCAAGATTGCTTCAGATATTAACAGGGGTCTACTTCCAGATAATAATCGGCAAATCAACTTTACTTACATATTCTCTCTCACCTATTTGCAAAATAAAAACGTTTTGAAATACAGACGCCCAACTAATTAATCTAAAGCTTATATTACTGCACTGGGTTGTACATGCTGAGTTTCGGCTCATTATTCGAATGTTTTTATATTTTCTATTTTAGGTAAAGGATTAGTGAACAGTTCCCCTCCTAGCAAGTCAGAAGGTAGCAAGAAATGAGTGAAAGTTTCAATCTTACTGAACGTTAGCTAGCCAAGCGCTCATAGTGATTTATAGGCTAGCAACCTGAGGGCTTGCGGAATATATATGCTTTGGGACATTGGGATGGTTAGTGCCTGGTATTGGTACGCTAAGTTATCAAGTGTACTATGGGTTAAATAGGTTGTCGAATGTATGTTTGTTTCCATTGTTTGGTGAATCAGCTGATGATGTGAATAACACAGTGTTACAGGTAGTTTCAGGTAGCCTTGTTCCATTATTGAACTGCGGTAATGTCTCTAATCAAAAAACTTCCGCTGTAAATCATTAGTAAATAAGTGATTAAATTAGAGTAATCAGGCATTAGAAATTAGGGGCGTTACATTTGATATGCTTCCAATGAGAACACCTTATGACCCTAGCATACATCTTAAAAAGAATAAAGGTCCTAGTGTCTCCCAAAGTGATTATGCTAAAATCATAGAGAGTGTGATGTTCCTCATGAAAGATACTTGACCTGACTTTGCTCATGCTATTAGTCGACTGAGTCGTTATACTCATAACCCTAGTAAAGAACATTGGGATGCATTACTTCGTTTGCTAAAGTACTTGAGAGGTATTATGAACTGGTGTTTGCATTTTATAAATTTCTTGCTGAGCTAGAAAGATTTTGTGATGCAAACTAGGTCTCTGATAATGATGAAGTTAGTTCTATTAGTGGTTGGGTATTTACCTTAGGTAGAGGAGCAGTTTCGTGGACGTCTGCCAAGCAAACTTGTATAGCTCGCTCCACCATGGAGGTTGAATTCATTCCTCTTGAGTTGGAAGGTCAAGAAGCAGAATAGTTGAAAAATCTACTACCAGATATGCCACTATGGGGGAGGTAGCCTACGGCTGTTTCCCTTCATCGTGACTCGCAGGTAGCTATCGGAGTTGCACATAACAGCGTGTACAACGAAAAGAAGAGACACATTCGCGTCAGACATAGTGCTGTGAAATAGATGCAAAAACATGGTGTCATCTCCTTGGAATATGTGAGATCCGAGAGCAATTTAGCAGATCCACTGACCAAGTGCTTGACCAGGTGAATAGTTCTTGAGATGTCAAGGGGGATGGAACTGAAGTCCATGGATTGAGATAATATGGTGGATACCCACTTGAGGTCAAACAAAGCCATATTGGTCTCAAAATGCACTACATCTCCATCCCTGTGGCATATAGTAGTGCTTCTGAGAGGTTGAGCTCTTACGCTCTTAAGGATCCATAGCCTGTTGGGGTGGTGCTACTGAGGCGCACTTGATGGATTCACCGATTGATATGTGCAAAGTTGAGCAAAGTCTTACTCTTAATAATTTCATGAGTGAGTTATCGTGGAATACACAATGACCATAAACCGTGATGCGTGTTATGGGATCTCAATTAGGGTCTATCAAGTTCAATATTCGTTCACTCGATAGACATGGTTGTTACCCTACTTCACTACGTATCAATTCAATTGAAAGATATTGATGCTTAAGTGTCTAATCCTTCCTTTGCCCAAATCTTCTCTTCGCTAGTCTGTATGCCATTAGTGGGGGATTGTTGTATGTAAATGGCATACTTTAGCTCCTTTGTTTTCCCAACTTCTTTTGTCCCACATTGGTAGCTTTAGGAGTTGGAGCGGGGTTTATGTTTAGCTTCCTACTTTAGGCCTATTGAATAACATTGGGCTTGGTTTTGGTAAGGGTGTGGCATGTGGGTAAACACCACATGCACACGTGCTCACCGCCTACACTCCCGGGCTAGCCTACCGTGGCACAACATGGGCTGTGAGCCTCAGGCCACATATGCTAATTTTGTGTAGAAATTTCTTTTAATATTTTTTTGTCCGTTTAGATTTTTCTCCTTAATGGCTAGTTGACCTGATTTTTAGCAGAAAGAGTAATCTTCCTAATTTGTAGCCAAGAATACACTCTGCACCATATAGGTTTAGTGATCATCCTATTTTGTAGCTAGGAAAACACTTTGCACCACATAAGTTCCTTTTTTTCACCACCAGTAGTAGCTTCACTCCTAGTATAAATAGCCTCCTCCCCTGCACCTTCAAAACACACTAGTATCTCCTCTCTTCTCTTCTCTTTCTCTCCTTCCTACTGTTCTCCTCTCTGATCTGGGCAAGAGCAGTCTTGTGTATTCCAAGCTTCTGACGGCGAGTGCATACACTCAGCAAGTCACCGGTGTAAACCTAGGGAAGCAAACGACTATTTTCGATTTGTAACCAAGGTCGAGCCGAAATCGCTTTCAAGGCAGTGGTGCTCTTATGGCACAGCTCCAGTTGCAATTCCCCTACCATTGATTTACACCTATTTTTCTTACATTATACCGTTAGAACGAAGAGAGAGAAATGGAGAGGAGTCAGAAATGGCATAATGATGAAAACAAGAGAGAGAGAGATGAAGTAGATGGTTGCACTGTGAGTGCTTTTATGCAACACTGTGATCGGTTTTTTTGGAGGTGTGGTAGACTGCGTATGTGTCCCTAGTTACCAGCCTTGGTATGGGAGTTTATACTCCTATGTATACATGATGGATATTGTGTATTCAGTAAGATTTGAACCCCTAACCACTTGTATGTTAACATCAAGTCACTCCCAGTACTCTACCACGCCCACTCAACAAAGGCTCAACGCAATTAATTATAATTAATGATGTATCCGCTGAGTTGTATGTGATTATTCTCACATTCACGGTGGCTTAATGTATCTATGGTGCCTTCGAGGAAGACGATTGTTATGCACTTTTCAGATACCCACAAGCCATAGCTATATGGGATGACAGGTTCCATAATGACTGGTGGGATGTTCTTTCATGTCTGCTTGGGACTTCAATCTTAATGCTCGAGACAAGCTTGAGGGGGAGGCTTAGAAGGAGTACTTGGTTGTGCTATGGGAAGTGTGGAATGCTTGTAGTAAATGTCTGTTTGGCTATAGGACAGGAAGTATGAGGACCTAAGTCTTAAGGCTGCCAAGATCGTAAATGAGTATAGAGATTCACAAGCTAACCTGAGGGCTGATCCTCCTCTTCACAAGGACAAATGGGTTCCCTCAAATGCAGGTATGTCGAAACTCAAACTTTGATTTGTGCCAAGCTTGGTGAGTGGGGGCATAAGTGAGGGCTAATTCTCTGTGATCATAAGGGTTTGGTGGTGTTGTGTGGTGTTGCTCAATGTACCCCCTTTTTTGCTACTAGAAGTGAAGGAGCTACAGTGTGTATCTTAGGGGTCGAATTGGCTATAGACCACATAGACACCAATGTTGTCTGTGAAGCAAATTGTGCATCATTAATGACAAAGATTAAGAACCAAGTCTGTCTAGCTAAGGAAGTTGGTATATTTATTTCTAATATTAACTTCGTAAGTCTTCTAATTTTATGCATTTTCTCATGTGGGCAATGGGAAATATGGTGTTTCATTCAATTGCTCACCTTCAACTAAGACTTAGTTGAAGAAAGATCTTTTAACAAATTCTAAGAAATACAGAAACCTCAATAATACTAAAGTTGGTGAAATGAGCTACTAATGGCTCATTGTTATTGATCTTGTGATGCAACCCCAATTATATAGTTTGTGATAATAACTACAAGGTAGTTGTTATTTGCAACATTCCTTTACAACCAAACAAGGTAATGGAAACACAATGACAAATTTGTTTGCATTACGAGGTTGTTTATATCCAACAAAACAATACCTTAGTTTAAGCCTTGGCAACACAAGAAAAGGCAATGACTGAAATGGATTAGATAGTTGTCAATTTTAATTTTATTTGCATTATATTCTTTAAGAATTATTTTCATTTACCGTCCTCGACCTTTTAGTTAGTATTATTTATCCCCCTCATCTTTTCGTAATATTATTTAACCTCCTTAACATTTTTAATAAGTATTTTGTATTAACATTTTCTAGCAAAGTAGCTGCTATAGAGATGGAGAGATAATTATGCCCCTCAAAATTAAAAGCCTGCTGCTAGCAATGAAGATTAGCAGCTTAATGTCTCCTTATTCATTAACCCCCATCATCACATACTTTGCCTCCCATTTCCTTATCTCATCATCTTATTGATTTCCTCCTTTGAATAACCATAAACCCTAGAGTGAGAACCCTCAAATTGCAAATCTAGTAAAAGGTAAATAGATGAAAGGTTGAAGAAGCTTGGGTTCATGCTGCTGATTGGGAAGTAAATTGTGGAGGAATCAGGTAAACATTGTAATTGTGAAGTGGAAAATTGCACATTCGTGGACTTATTTAGATATTAGGGTTGTTTGTTGTAAGTAGTGAATTTTTTTGGTTTAAATTTGGTAAATTTGAAAGATAATTCGTTTGCTCTATTTTGATTGCAAATATGGTGTTTATTATGCTATTCTTATGGTTTATGGCTAAATGTTGTGGTTCTTTGATTTAAACTTAATCAATTTTTTTTTCGTTAGTGTTTATGATCTGTATGCATGTGATTTATCTCTTGAAATGTGACTAATGTAGTTCCTTTCATTGGGTTTTTTTTTCCTGCTTGGTTCTGTGCCGTGGGAAATGGCCTCAAATTAGATGAGCACTCTTTTTGCATTGGTAATTAGGCATAAAGACTACAGGTAAACAATGGGAGATAGAGATGCTAAGCCATACCAGATAATAGACCTTGTGAGAGATGTGAAATGGTTTTTTTAGAATGCACAGATTGGTGAGCAATGTCCTAGGTATTTCTCTATACGATCACATCCTCCTAAAAAACCTATTCTATCAATGATGATAAGGCGACGTTAGATACATGTATGAGGTGGTTGGAAGAGGGCAAAGAAGAAATTCCATTTTACATAGAGGAGAAAGACAAGCCTAATTTGATTTGTGAGATAGTTGAGGGGCTCGTTGGGGGTGACAATCATGTCGATGGAAATGAGGGTGTTCATGATATTTAAGGTGATCAAGGGGTTAATGGTGTTGCTAATGTTGGTGTTAATGGTGATGAGCAAGATGGGGGATGCAACTGGTGTTGGAGGAAATGATGCTGGGAATGGTGTTGGTGGAAATGATGCTGTGGAGGCAAACCTAACTCACGGACATCCAACTGATAATGAGGATGGTGATGAATATTGGGATAATATTGTTGTTGATGATACCACATTAAATGAATATTCCCTAAGCGGCCCCTCAAGTAGCCATGATGCAATGCGTCTTCCTTCTCCCCTTATGGATGTTGGTAATGTCTTTGGTAGCCTTGAAGTTATTCTCAGTAGCATACTTAGAAGCTCTGATCAACATCCTAGTAACCAAAACCTCAACCCCCAGTTCAATTGCCTGTGGATACCTCAAACACACCTCCCTTAACGGTTGATAAAGGGAAGGCCATTATTGACTAGAGTGAGGGATTTGATGATGATTTTGGGAGTGAGGCATCTGATGATAAGTATAATTAACATTGTACTAAACCTCAATTGAGGGAAGATAACAACAGTAGGGAAGACAACATCAGTGGGGATGATAGTGACGATGATGGTGTTCCAGATAGGGAAGATAGTGATGATGATGATGATGTTTCAATGATAAATGAAGATGAGATATTTGATCATACTAGTAATGAGGATGTTGACAGATATGAGAGAATGTACATAGGAGGTAGGATGTGGGAGTTAGACCCAAATGGGAAATTTAAACTAAGACAGTGGGATATGTTTATTGATAAAAAAATATTTTCTGGATGTTTTTTAGAATTGCATGGTTAAGAAGGGCATATACATCAAGTACCTGAGAAATGAGAAGAAGTGGTTTACGGGGGTCTGTAAGGGAGAGAATTGCTCATGGAGGATTCATACATCCCCTTTGCTTGATGGTATTACATACCGATTTAAGGTTATTAGGGTATTCATAACTATGCTAGGATTCATCATAATGCTACTGCAAACTCCACATGGATGGCAAGGAAATTATTTGATGATGTGGCATATAATCTACAAATAAATGTACACTTAGCTGAGAAGTTAATTAGAGGTTTTTGGAATTGTCAGAGATAAACTGGCAATCAGGAGGGCAAAGAATAAGATCTTGGAAAAGGTTGTGGGGAAATATGAGGAAGGCTATAACCAATTGCCAAAGTGCACAGAAATATGGAAGGTAGCTAATTCTGGGTCAACAACATACATCAAGTGGGATAACCCAGCTAAAGAGGGCTTAAACCAATTTTCTAGAGGATGTTTTGGTGTTACAATGCTTCTAAACAACACCTCTTAAAGGGTTGTAGAAAGATAATCGACGTTTATGATTGTCACTTATAACCAGGGTTGATGATTGTCACTTAAAAAGACCTTTCCAAGGGATTCTATTACTTGTGTATGCCTTAGATCGAGACATTCATTGCTTTCCCCCTGGATTTTGCTGTTGTCGGCCAAGAAAGTAAGGACAATTGGTGTCATTTTGTCAATTTTTTGAGATGCATAATTCAAGATGAAATGTGGCAGAGTACACTTTTATTGCAGATAGATGCAAGCTAAGTTCTTTGTTGTATATATTTCACTTATGTTTAGTTTAATTTCAAGCACTAATGCATGCATTCATTTTATGTGTCGGGGAGTTATTAAATATTGAATCAACTTATCCAGCTGCTTCCAGGAGGATTTGTGTTGTGCACTTTGCAAGAAACCACCAGAAATTTTTTCAGGACTCAAGTTAAGGTGACTGATCATGAGAGCTACAAATGCATACAACTTCTGGAAGCACAACAAAGCAATGACTTCTCTACTAAAAGAGAATCCAGCCACTTACACATGGCTCATGGATGAACCATTGTAACATTGGTGCAAGTATGCGAGATTTATATTTTGTTACATAAATTGATTACAACACTGATGAACCATTATAACACTGATGTTGTGATCTGTATTCATGTGATCAATGCTGAATTTGTAGGCATCTGTGTGATACCTCTATAAACTTGGATGATAACACTACTAATTTTGTGGAAACATTTAATAATGTTATCAATGACTCAAGACACAAGCCTGTGCATATGTTGTGCAAGGACATAAGGTGCAAAATCACGTAGTGGTTTGTGAATCGTGTAGAAGCTGTGAAATGGGAAGGAAGAGCTATCCCTAGCATCAAGAAGAAACTAAAGGAGCTTGAGTAAGATTTATGGCCACTAAGTCTAATGATGTGTGGGGAAAACTTATTTGAAATAACTGAGGGTAGGATACGATTTATGGTCAACCTACAAGATAGGACCTATGATTGCAATTATGGCACATAACAGGTGTGCCTTGTAAGCATGTGGATAGAGCATTATTATATAAGAATGAAAATCTTGAAGTTTGGGTTCATGAGGCCTACACAATTGAGAAGTACTTAGCAGCTTATGGTTTACCTTGATAAAGATCCTAAGTTTTGACCTAAAATGTCAAACCTACCTTATTTAGCCTCCCCACCAATGTCAAAGAAAAGGGGAAGACCACCTAAGGACAGGAGAAGAGCTTGGGATAAGTCAGTCAAGAGGAGGAGGGTAAACACAGTCAGGTGCAGGCATTGTAAGGAGCTAGGCCATAACATTACAACATGTCTTGCCCTTGGCAAGCAACCTTATAAAAGAAAGAATAAAGACAGTGGGGAATCAAGCAGAAAAACATGAAGGCCGAATAAAATCTGCAAAGAACATCCAACAACTTACTCAGCAGCTGCAGACATCCCCTATGAGGATGACAGGGCTGCAATCTCAGCAGATGAAGAAGATCAATGGGAATGCAATACCCAGTTTCTCATAGTCTATTTCTGCTTCAAAGCCTACAAAAAAGACCAATAAAAGGCCTACTCTTCACAGCCAATTGCTATATCACTTAGTATACTAAGGCTAGGCCTAACTCCTCCTACCCATTTATTACCTTAAAGCCCACTAAGAAAACCAGAGTTAGGCCCAACTCCCCCCGTGACAAAAAGACTAAGACAACCCATCCACAGTCTCAACCACAATCTCAACCAACTTCAACCACAGTCAACTCCTATACTGCTCCACACGCAGCTCCAAATCAATGCCCATAGAAGGCTGCCCCAAGAAAGAATATTGTTTTTATTCAACAAAGACTTCAGTTTCTGTCTTAGTTGACTCAGTTGATTAGCACTTTTTGGCTGACTTAACCACAATTTGGTGGTTAGTGTAATGAACATGGTAACTTGTACATCCCACTCCCCTTTTTTAGTTTTTAAACAACTTGGTTGTTGTCATTGTGATGGCAAGTGGAATGAGGGTGACGTACAACATCCCCTTTTTTTGCTAATTATACATGTATGTATGTATATCCACAACACGGAATAATTGGTTTTTTGCTAATTATATGTATATCCAAAATCTACAAACTGCAGTTTTCATTTGAATTGAATTTGTTAAGTTTTGCCTTCTCATCTTATTGTTGCAAGCATAATCAATTTTCAACTTCACTGAAGTAGATACCAAATAAAGCTTCTCATTTCATTCAAAAGAATTCATTCAACTTACATAAGCATCAATACACTCCATTCAAAGTTCAAGCTTTCATAGGTAACATTACCACAATGACACAGAAGATTGCTTCATAGGATTATAAGTCTCAACCCATCATATATCTTAACATTGTCCTTGACTCCTTCCTCCCTTCATCTATCTCAGCATACAACCCTTTAACATGCTCTTTTATCTCTTTCAGATCAACTGTTTCCATCACATAGTCACTGTCCTTGCCTGCTTCATTCCTTGCATATCTTCCTTCTGTCTCTAAAAGCTCTACCAGACCCACCACCTTCTTCTTCCTCCACCCAAAACAAAAAGGCTCGACATTTGATGCAACCATGATATGGCCTCAATCTTTGGGCACCAAAAGTGTCCATCTAAGTACTTCTAATCACTTAGTTTTTACTCGTAATCGGGATTATTTTTGGGTTTTATTTGGTTTTTGTAATTTTATAGAAAATAATGATTTAATGAAATAATGAGTGTCAAAAGCGAGCAATAAGAGTTGGCGATGAAGACGATTTGCGGTTCAGACAAGCACAAATTTTGGCCTAGTCTAGGAGCCAACGCCTATATTTTCTCTTGAATCTGGCCACGGTCTAGCAGCTTAATTCAATCTAAAATTAGAAACCTTATTTTCCCAGGAAAATTTCAATATGATTTGGCAAGTAAATTAATGAGGTGGATTATTAGCATAATTTGGAAATTGAGTACAATTTGGAAAGTGGAATACTAGCTTGGGTATTAAGAATGCTAATGTAACTAGGAAAGTATGGGGGTTGGCTCACTGATATTAATAAGGGGCCTTAGGGGTTCTTGTAAATCATCAATTTTTGTCCGTCTCAATTCTAGCTTTAGTTCATAGTAGTTTTAGAGATTATTATAATTTTAGAAATTCTTTCGATTCCAGTTTTACGCAATTATTTTAGTTTTAGTTTTGTTTCAATTTTTTCAATTTTTCTGGTTTTAGTTTTAAGTCGAGTTTTATAGTTTCAATTTTAGTTTGATTTTAACTTCTCCAAAAATTCTTTCAATCAAAGCTTCGATTTTTACTTCCCTTTAGTTTATGGTGGATGCTAAATTTTCATGATTGACACCCATCGAAGATTAAATATTCTCCGTTAGCTTTTAGGCGTATCTAGTAATCGCGTTCCTCTCCCTTGCCTCTTATTTAGACTTTATTATTTTGTTAGTAGTTGTGATAATTTCTTTGGTAGTTGTTTAGTTTACAATTTTAATCATGTTTATGTTAGTTTAAATTTCTATTAGTTGAATTATCTATCTTGCTTATTTACTGCTTTCAGTCGAATTAATATGGGTTAGCTAGCTATAGTGGCCTAAATTCAACCCTGTCTCCTGAATTCGACCCTCGAGTACTACGGCTTACAATCATACGCTTGCAGTAAAATTTTACATCCTTTTTGGATCGTATCAAGTTTTTGACATGATTTTTGTTTTTTCAAAATTTTTGAAAAACTTGATATAATTAAAAAATGACGTAAAATTTTACCGCAAGCATACGATTGTCAACTGTAGTACTTGAGGGTCGAATCCATAGAGATAAGATTGAATCTAGGCCACTGCAAATAACTAACTCTCATTAATTCGACTTAAAGTAGTAAATAAACAAAATATAATCATTTAACTAATAGAAATTGAAACTAATTTAAACATGGTTAAAATTATAAACTAAACAACTACCAAAGAAATTATCACAACTACGAACGAAATAATAAATTCTAAATAAGAGGCAAGGGAGAGGAAGGAGATTATTGTATACACTTAAAAGCCACTGGAGAATATTTAATCTTCGATTGGTGTCAATCATGAAAACTCAGCATTCACCATAAACCAAAGGGAATAGTAAAAATTAAAACTTTGATCGAGAGAATTTTTGAGAAGTGCAAATCAAACTAAAATTGAAAGTACAAAACTTGAATTGACACTAGAACTAGAAAAATTGAAATAAAAACAAAACTGAAATAATTGCATACGACTCAAATCGAAAGAATTTCTAAAAATATAGTAATCTCTAAAACTACTAGAAACTAAAGTTAGAATTGAAAGGGAAAAAAATTGATGATTTACAAGCACCCCTAAGGCCCCCAATTTATATTAGTGCAAATCCCTCATACTTTCTTAATGACATTAGAATTCTTAGTACCCAAGCTAGTATTCCACTTTTCAAATTGTAGTCAATTTTCAAATTATGCTAATAATCCACTTCTTAATTTACTTGCCAAATCATATTGAAATTTTGCTGACAAAATAAGCTTTCCAATTTCAGATTGAACAAAGCTACTAGACTGTGGCCAGATTCAACAGAAAATATGGGGCGCTGACTACTGAGCTGGGCCAAAATTTGTGGTTGAACTACATTGTCTTGATTTGTGACTCTTGTTGCTCACTTTCGAGACTTATTATTTCATTAAATCATTATTTCCTATAAAATCACAAAAACAAAATAAAACCCGAAAATAGTCTCGATTATGAGTAAAAACAAAGTGATTGGGAGTACATAAATAGATACTTTTGGTACCTAAACACTTAGGAAATTTTCTCATATCTGGAGACAAGATACTCAAGCTCTGTTAGAGCTATGCATCTAGGGTAATTAGCCTTTTGTTTAGAAGCATGTGAACCATGGCCGCAGAACCCTTCCACCCTTTCATGGAATTCGTTCACATACAATGCACCCCTATAAAAGCACAAAATCAGCAAAAAATTAGCATGAATTAGTAGAGGTTTGAACAAGTTGCTACTCAAAAGAATTATATTTGACCTGCTAAACGAACCCTAATTTGTCATGTCCAAGTGCTTTCGGCCCTTCACCGAAACCCTAATGTTATAAGCTATGCCTTCAACCGCCACGATTCACAGTTAGGTGACTTTGTCACGCCCAAGTGCTTTCGGCCCTTTACTGAAACCCTAATGTTATAAGCTATCCCTTCAGCCGCCACGATTCATAGTTGGATGATGAGCTAGATTGACAGACGAAGGAGGATAGGATCTTTCAAGCAAATGAGTTCTCAAAATAATCGGAATGGAGTTCAAGCTTTTAATTTGCAATCCACAAATAAAAAGGGCGTTTTCGTCAGTACAATGTTCCATTCATATGTGCATTGGAATTTATACTTCTATGAAACTGTTTGCAACGATCAAGGAGGCTAAACAATATTATGAAAAGCAGAGGCGGATAAACAATAATATCCAAAAGGTCGAGGAGGGTAAATGAAAATAATTCTATTCTTTAACTTCAAGAGGTCAACAGTGCACACCGTCACCCCTGGACCCATTTTGTCTAACGCCAACATATGACAGGGTCCTCAGCTTTAGTACTGTTTTCAAAATGGCGCATTTGGTTGCAGACTTGCAGGCAAATTCTGAACAAGCAAACAGATCTCCTGTCATGCAACACTTAACACTTAACACTTAACACAGAAGCGAAAGACAAGCAACAACCTGGCATTAAGTACAGTACTTGGTACACATCTGTACCGAAGCAGTTGTTCCATTCGCATGGTACATATCTGTTCACAGTTGCATCCATCTTTTATTGAAATAATTCACAACCGACTCATACTAGAAAGCAGGGTCGTTACAAGCATTCAAGGTAACACCACAGAACCCCAAAAAGGAAGAAAACAAAAAGAAGATATCCCTAGTAACGGCGACCGCCAGCAGTGGAAAGGAGCACACGACTTTGCTTCTTCCCTTTCTTCCCTGTTTCACTTGTTTTGGGTGCATCCCTACTCTCTGTAGTCTTGTCTCGCGATATCACATTCGCAAATGAGCATGCACCTTGATTTCTTGAACCTAACACAACCGCAATTCCAATGATCACAACCGATCACATATTCATTCATCTATATCATCTATATCATGGGAAAATGTGACAACTATCAACCCCTTCTTGACTGACACACACCCCACACCGCCCCCCCCCCCCCCCCCACCACAAGGGGAAAAAAAGAAGAAAACCTCCAAGTATGCAACCCTGCCCTAGATCATGACCGGTAAGAGGTGGCTTCCACCTTCCCAACCATCAATGCTACATTGCCAGTTCAATAAGCTCAAGGGTAAAGCCCGTGCCCCCCCCCCCCCCCCCCCCCCCCAAAACAAAAAAAAACAATCCCCCTTCTCAGGGCTTGCTTTTTCTTTTTTGGGGGGGGGGGGGAGCTGCTGAGCTACACCGCCCCCCCCCCCCCCCCACCACAAGGGAAAAAAAAAAGAAGAAAACCTCCAAGTATGCAACCCTGCCCTAGATCATGACCGGTAAAGAGGTGGCTTCCACCTTCCCAACCATCAATGCTACATTGCCAGTTCAATAAGCTCAAGGGTAAAGCCCGTGCCCCCCCCCCCCCCCAAAAAAAACAAAACAATCCCCCTTCTCAGGCTTGCTTTTTTTTTTTTTGGGGGGGGGGGGGGAGCTGCTGAGCTAATGCCCAGCCCATTGTCATCTCTCCACTCTCCAATACACACAGCATGGCATCCCCAATTCAACCTGGGATGTCCTGCTGGGAAACTGCTCTAGTTTCCATCAGGCAAGCACATTTCTGCAGCAAATGACTCAATCAAAGCATACAGAACCAATAAGCCCACCTGAATTAGTTGCCCTTTCCATGTTAGGCACTGGAGAAACTTCATTATTCAAGGAAGGAGAATCATAGGCTGCCGCAAAACCCAGCCTTGCGACATTTGAGAACAATTGCCTTCCTCCCTGAATTGGAGGACTTGATGCCACTAAGGTAGGACTCCCTAGAGCTACAAATCACAAAGCAGATCAGATAAGTTACAGGAGGTTCATTTGGATTCTTCAAATTGTGAAAGGACTTCTACACATATTGTTACCTTCGAAGTCGTCCATGGAGAAAGTAGGCGGACCATCAAAAGAACCTTGTACCATATTATATGGAACAGGCAAAGAATATGCAGCAATAGCATCAGCCTTAATTTTATCGTCCTGTTCCTGTACCACCAACGTTTTTAAAATAAAAAAAGGGCAATCGCTAAGTCACAATCAGTGTATGCATATTAAGTCTTCAGTTCCGTCAATACCAGGGGATTGTACTAGGAGTTTTCATCCACAATACAAAAAGTCATGACTATACAAACAGGCCATGAGTACTACAGAAAACAACCACATGGCATATCTGCATACAGCAAAACAAATTGAGGAAAGGTGCAGAAGACACGATACTACCAAGTAATAAACACTGCCCTCCTACCCAATAGAAGTCTAAGCAGGTTCTTCATTATTTGAAGTTTGGAAATAATATCCGAAAAGCAAAAGATTCATGACAATTGACAATTACAAAAAGGAATTACATAGTTACATAGGAGATAGCAAAGTTATAACAGGCAACAGATTGTTTTGGGGCAATCCACGGATAGGTTGCTTACATCACCTATTGAAACCGCCACACACCATAACAGTTATATGGCCACGTATTCATGTCTGTAGCCACTGGCATTACATTGCAAATAGGTTTAATTGCTCATGAACTTTGTAAGGAAAGAAACATCTGACCCTCCTATCTTAAGAAAAATTTGCCCAAAAGAAAAAAGGCATGTAAAATACGCAAAGAAATAATCCAAAAGCCACTGTGAACAGTACATCTACTAAACAGACTGCTTCTCAGGAGAGTTTTATACTTCAAAAGCAGAAATGAGGGGAACGTAAAGAAAGGGCTATATAGGTCCCACTACCTTTTTTGCAAGCCACTTTCTATTCTTTGCGCGTTTTTTTATTTCATCCATGAAGGGAGACAGGGCACCAGGAGGCAAAATCTGTCTCAAGTCAATCTCACATAGCTGTCACATTTAGAAGAAGTTGTGACTATTTATTCCAGCTATACATATCTACGAAAGATACTTGCCTTCCCCGGGGAGGTCTAAATCCATTGCAGGCACATTACCTGAAATGTGGTTGTCAAAGGAAAATGGCTCAAGTAACGATAACGTCGCCTCATGGCGTCAGACTGAGTCACAGACTCGAATTGCAAAATTTTTCCGTTCAATCTGGAAGGGAATTATGCAGCCTAATTAGAAAGTAATGCAAGGATGAAAACTACGAACAAAAACTATTTTGATTACAAAATGACATGAAAGTTTAGTGAGCATCATACTTCTGAAAAAGTATGCAGAAAAGGGTCCTACATGCTAAAAATATTTCTGGCATCCGATTTGCAAAGACGATTCTATTAAAATAACTAGAATCCAAGGATCATCAGAAATTCCCTTTTTCTCCCAAGCTCTAACAACTATATGAATTTGAAAAGCCAAAGGATTAACTTTTGCACCCAAAACAAACAAATACTACGTAACTAAGAGTACTAGTTGGAGAAAAACAACAGTTAAAACCAATATTGGGGCCCATAAGCAAGAATCTTGAAAATGCCCACTAGATTAGACAATGTTCCAGAAGATTTTTAACCTCCCCAATATCTGAGAAGTCAGAGGACAATGTGTTCAGTATTATTAGATACTCTTAATCTTGCAAAAAGGTACTTTTTGTTGACTGCTTATCCCTTGGCAGGGTTAAAGACTTAACGGTACACCTCCACCTCCCCAAACCCTGCTCAAGTGCCATTATATTGGGTTTTGTTGATGTTAAATATTTCGGAAGCTCATGGGGTAAGGAAACTTAGAAATTGGTCCATATGATGTTCTATTATAAATCAACCAATAAAATAACAAAAGACAAAAAAGCTACCACAATAGTGTCAAATTTTCAGATTAAGAATCATAACATAATAGCTTCATCCCAGAATGTGGCACCCAAAGAAAGGAAAAGCACGACTGTTTGAACAGAACAAAAGCAGAAGACAGGCAAGCAAAAGAAGACAATTGGTGATGACTGATCACCTCCTCTGAGGCTCAGACTCAACGTACAACGAAGCATCCGCACAAAAGACCATAAGGTCCATAACCATCAGCATAGAGGCAACATAACTATGATTCACATATTTTAAAGTCCTGTGCCAAGTCTGAAATCTGCATTCAAGACCTACCGGTCTCATGAAAAAATTAACAAAGCAAATATGTGGAGTGTTTAACTGTCATCAACAATGTCCATCCATGTTTAATGCAAGTCACAAGACAAACAGACCAAAATCCTTCAATTTAGGCCATCTTCTCCACTTGTATCCTACCCACATGAACAGTGACCATTTAAACATGAATGAACTTTTCAGTAATCAGCGCACATAAGATTATAAATTAAATGATAGAAAGATCCAAGCTCATAATTATAGACCCTCTCCCACAAGTGTTATGGTTCAATATGAGGCAAATAAAATAAAATAAAATAAAAGACTGAACCTTCTCGGAAAAATAGTAAATATATACAGTTTTCTAATACTGTGCTAAGCTCATTCCTGACTTACTTGTCCACTAAGATCATCCTTGTACTTAGCCAGTCAACTACCAAGGAATACTCTGACATAAGTATTTCTTAACTTCAACATAAAATAAGCATTGATATTGTCTTGTGATGTATTAACCCCAAAAGAGAGGAACAAACAGTTAATAAGTCTACTCTACGCCTTCTAAAGCACATAAGAACACTGGTAATAGCACAGAGATCACACTGTGAAAGGATTATTAAGCTTGTTTGGGAAATGTCCAGGAAGAAGTCCAGGGCATTGCCAAATAATCAATAGTAGTAAGTTTATGTGAGACCAGAAAAGAAAAAGTTCTTGTCATTTTCCTCAGAATGAAACCATATAATTTGCTTCCCCGAGCAGTCAAACCTTGCAGGAAGCAGATCATAGCTACCATAGTGGTGCAAAAGACACTTCATGTTTAGGGGATGAAGGATGATATGTTGACCATCAACTGCCTGGAACAAGCAGAAAATGCACATTTATCACATTGAAATAAATGAATTAGCATGAAATAGGAGTGAGCATAAGAATATAAATCCCTCAGCAAAGAGACTAACATCAGGCATAAATGTGACGTGGATTACTTCAAACGCTCAAGCAGAATTTTGGCAAAAATACCAGATATCTGACCAATAGTAGATGCTAGAACTAAAAAATATATTGGGTGAGTGACTGGTACACTGATACTCATCAGCAAGCAGCTTTTCATCAATTGAAGTTGGAAATGCCTCATACAGTCAGTAGGAGACATCACTTGAAAAACATCACATGTATCCTCACCAAGTGTTGAAACTCAACAATATAAGGGACTACCATAAAATACCTGGTAGAAATGGTAAGAACCTCTTTCCTTTGAATCTTTAGAGGCATCCGATTGAAATTGCAAGTTCTTGCTTTCATCATATGAAGAGGATAAGGGCCCATCATGCCCTTCCAATGATTCATCAGTGTCAGAAGACTGAACTGAACAAGCTCCTCCCTGTAGCACATCTGATGTTACGTTGTCTATCCCCTTATTTGCATCATGAATACTAGGAGATAGTCTTTCATGCCCAACCTCATAGGTTTTACAGTTAGGATTTACATCAACAGAATTACAATCCAAATATTTGCAAGATCTGCTGCCCTCAGAATTTCGGTGTGCATTCCAGTTTTTCTGCCTCTGCTTCAATTGCTCCATAGCAGTACAAACATATGGGAGCCTCTCCAAGTCATCAACAAGCCCGGAATCAGCCCTTGCTAACCAATTATCCAAGTCTGATATTGCTTCTCTAACTGAGAGATCCACATCTGAAGTAAGTATGAACTTTGAAAATGATTCGCTTGTTTTTGTGTTCATTTCTCCATTTGTTTTCTCATACAGAGAAAATGATTCCTTTTTCCGGGTTAACAGTGTGAACTCCAGAACATTGCCAACATTGTGTTCCTTAACATTCTCAACGCAGATAGTATACAAATCCTTTGATGATATCATCATAAAACACAGAGGGCACTTTCTCTGGCAGTCAGTCTTATGATTCTCCACACCCATCAATAAGTACTGCAGGATACATGGGAAACAAAAAATATGCCCACAAGAGGTTATCTGTGGACATAGAGGACTATCTAAACAAATTGGGCACTGAACAGGGTGCGGAGTGGAGTACTTCACGCATATTATATCCTCCCATTGCAACATCTTATCAGGATCCATTGAGTCAATACTGTTACTCCCAGAATCTAATACGACAAACTTGTAATTGGCCTGGAGGAAAAGGTCCTTGTTGTAAGGCTTAACTTTATGAGGCTTTCTCGGAGGTTGTGCCCGCTGTTGAGGACGAGCAATCGGATTATATTGAAAATTCAGCAAATGATTCGCATTCACTGTCTGGGCCCTTCTTCCCGCTGAACCACTTACAGTGCGATTTGGCAGAGAACCAGAGGCTTCCCTGTTGTGTGGGGAACACCCGCCTCCTCCTTGAGCAACAGATTGGGATTGAACAATGCCCTTACTGTTATGGTTGGATGACTTCTTCATACCATTTGAACTCCCATATTCATTTACCTAAACATAAAACTCATAAGGAAACACACAGGGCAGGAACAGAAAATGAAAAGCGCACCTCATATGAGTGCAGTAAGTCAAATTGAAATAGATTATCTAAAAGTAATCCCCCCCCCCCCAAAAAAACCTGGAGAACGACTTCAAGGGTCTTGTTCATGACTTTGGGTCATCTTAATTTAATTGTATAATTATCTTTCCAACAAGTATCATTAATGCAAGTTTACATTTGCATAAAAAGGACAAATCTACGATTCTAAATGGAATCAAACTGATGAGACATGCCTTGGAGCTCTAGGGGGAGGTATTGACTGGAGATTAAGGGGACCGCCAAGCATTAAGAGCCAAGTAGCCAACTTGGTTTCATGCAAGCTTAGATTAAAAAAGCCCGAGGCACAAAAAAGCGCAAAGGGTCCTGGAGCCCAGGGCGCGGGCTTCGAGGCGACGGCGCGGGCTTTTCAGACGCAAGGCGCACTTTGACTATAAAATGCTCCAAAATCATTCCCAAACTATATTTCTTTGAAAATAATGTAGATAATGACTTCAAGTAAGGAATTAAACATCAAGATAACCACGAATAACATTGCATATAGTCATAAAGCACGATAACATAACATCATAGTTTCTCAAAGCACACACCATAAGATAGTAGAAGTCTTAAAATACACAAACTGGCAGAGCCATAGAAGGAAAGCACAAAACACATAGCACGCAAAGCAAAATAGCTCATAAAGGTGAACTAAGCATCTTCCATTCAAGTAATTCAACCCAAAAATCAACACCGCAAATGAGTTCACTACAATTTTCAACCACAAAAAAAAAAACAAAACAAAAAACACAACGAATTAAACAAAGCAATAAATAATTAAAAGTTTAAAAGTTAAAACATAAACCCTTCAAATTAAATTGAAGGCCCTGCTACGTGGAAATTAGACAGAAGGGGGAGGTTTAGATTTTAGAGTTTAGAGGGGGGTCTTCGAGAGACAGAAAGAAGAGAAGATGGGCACTGTAGCTGGGCACTGTAGTTGCACCCTTCAAGCAGAGAGAGAGAGAGAGAGAGAGAGAGAGAGAGAGAGAGAACTCGAAACCTCTTCCATGGGGTTCGACTCACTAAGAAGAAGGAGGAGGAGGAGAAGGAGGAGGATGGAAAAATAAAAGTAGAAAGGAGCATAAGACCATTTACCCGTTTGCACTGAGCTAGAGTTTGCCGCTGAACTGAAGAAGGAGGAAGGAGAAAAGCACTCTGAGAAGCAGAGAGGTTCGAATGAGGAGGTGAGAAGCAGTCTGAGGCTTCTAAGTTTGATTTGTAATTTTTTTTTTTCCTTTTTTTCTCAAATATTACGTTAAGATCTAAAAAGCCCAAAAAGCGCGCGCCCCGCGCCTGGAAAAAAAGGCCAGAAAAGCGCAAAAAGCGCGCGCTTAATAAATGGGCTGCGCCTGACCCCTTCCTAGGCGCAGAGGTGTGGGCTTCGGGCTTTTACGCGCCTAGGCACGCCCTGGGCACATTTTTTAAAACTAAGTCGATAGGAACAGTACGAGTCTTCAAATCATTTCACAGGTTAATGACACAAAGTTATGTGAAAAATCGGTTCATTATTGCCCCAACCAACAAGGGAACCTCAATAAAATTGAACCAAAAACAGAGAATCATATTTCATGTATCTACTGCCTAGGCTCTATAAACCACAACTAAGGTGAAGGAACAAAGAAGAGGAACAAAGAAGAGAGGCTCAAATCCACGCATCCTTCAAGCATCTTTCACTAGAAGATTCTTGCCTAAACTTAGAAGTAAAATTTCATCCGATATCTTTAGTATTTGCCACAATAAAGAACAAAGTAGTCGATTCATAGGGGCAAAGCAAAGAGTGGGCAGAAGACAGCCATGGCACCCCTCAGCCTTTTTGTGTACAAGTTATTTTTCGGTTACACAGTGTTAGAAAATGGGTAAAATTGAGTTCATTTTAATATTACCCCCACCCCCACGTTATTTAATCTAGTTCATGGCACCCCCATAATACAAGCTCTAGATTCACCTGTATTGATTAAGTGCACATGCATGCAAACATAACAGAAACACAAACGCTGCAATACTTGCATGCGAGGTCTTACGACTAGGGATAAGATACAAGATGAGGTGATAAAGGAAACAGCTACAATATGTAATGTAATAGGCAAAGACCATCTAAGATTGCGTTGCACATGCAAGAAGATACCTGCCAGCTGCTACCCTATACAGTCAGCAAGGGGAGAAGTCAAGAAAATGTCGGAAAAATGAATAGAATATGCCCTACCAAACTCATAACTCATGGAGGCCGTGGCATGGAGCCAGCAGATAGGAGATACGAAAGGAAAGGAATGGTCAGTTCCGTGGATTTTAGTGTTTATATTTGTGGGCTTACATAAACCTACACCTATCTATTGGAAACGGTCTCTCTACGAGCAGTAATATACTCAGGAGTAAGGCTACCTGCATCTGAATTTACGCAGACTCTGCGAAAGCGGGACCCACACTGAGAATTGTTGTATTACATAAACGGTAAATCTGCGCCTAATCTTGTCTATTATCAGTTTTCCTATGTGACATCGTAATTAAAGGATTCACTATTTTCTTTTTAAAATGTTAATAGTAGAGAAAGTGCTTATTGACATGTCTCACTTGTAAGTGCTTATTTTTGGATTTGCAGAACTACTATGCAATCTTTAGGGTTTGGCTATCTAAACACTAGACCTTCCCACATCCCACCATAGTGGGAGTTGGAGAATTGAGTTGAGAAGTTTCCAACCTATCACCAAACCCCCACCCCACTGCATAAGACAGTCAGACCCACATAGTTTGCAAGATTTCAAAACTTGCTCATTATAAAGACAGTCACCTTCTTTACACATTAACACCTGCTCTACACTTCTATGGCATCATAACTCATATGTTCAGTTCAGTTATGAACCATTACAGCATCAGAGGATTCCCTAAGCACTAACAGTATGTCTCTAACTTTTACTCTTTTCTTTTTGGGGGGGAGGAGGGGAGTGCTCCTTCAAAGTTTGGCAAACCAAAGCAGAGCTTACAAACCCTGTTGTCTATTGGTATGACAAGCAAATTTCAATGCTTCTTGAATCTGAGTTTGTAACAAAGATTGAAAAATTCCGAGTCTTGTTAAACAAACAAGAAGACCTTGAGCATAGTAACATCGGACTCCTAGTTCAGTTCTTTTCTATGGAGAAAAACTTATCTGAATTCGTTCAAGAAGATGATCGGAAAGCTCACCTAGTCAAAAAAAAAAAAAAAAGGAAAGCACATTTATGCATAAGAACCCAAAAAAAGATGCCATATAGTAGCAGTTTCATCATTTGGAGTACAACATTCTTACAAACAACTTGGTGTATATATGAGATAAATCCACACATGTAGAACAAATCTCCTAAACAAAGCCAACTATGATTTCTTATTACTTAATGGGTCATCAAGCAAGCCAAGACTAAAGGGAGAAAGAAAAGAAAGGAAAAGGTTGAAATTATCAGAAAGTGAGTTCTGAGCCCAGTATGACAGCCAAATTTCTTTCCAAATTCCTATAAACTGTGAAATTGGCTAATTCAACCGATAATGACCACAAACAAGGTTGCTATAGCCCAATCTTGATTGTTTACACAAACATGTATCCAACAACCAATCATTGTTATTTAAAAGATTTAAGAATAGAAGTGATTAGAAAATTGGAAGTAGCGAAATTAATGAGCGAAGGACAACTTGCAAGTGCTTCAGGCAGAATCAACTTTTTACAAATTAAGTAATGGCCTGAACGAGCATTTTTATTTATTCGCATTGAACTAGTTTCTTTAAAAGAAAAGTCATAGATAAATATGTCTCCGTAACCCCCCCCCCCAACC
This sequence comes from Carnegiea gigantea, assembly GCA_029747015.1. Lineage (NCBI taxonomy): Eukaryota > Viridiplantae > Streptophyta > Magnoliopsida > Caryophyllales > Cactaceae > Carnegiea > Carnegiea gigantea. The sequence goes on along the minus strand of JAKOGI010000414.1, from coordinate 421,179 downwards.
CAAAGCACCGTTAGCAACTTTGATTCTCAAAGGCTAACATCCTACTAGAGAACTGAAAATTATCAAACATCATGTACCTTTTGGGAAGATCCACTAGAATTTGTTGCTGCTTCAACCATTGAGCCTACAAATTGCCCCAAAAAAGCACAAGAAGAAAGCGCATCATTTATCAACAAAAAAATTCAATTTCATGTACAGAAGAGCAGCCTCCTACGAATTCAATATTTTGGGAGAAAACCCAATTTATGATAACTAAACCATAATCCCATATTATTGGAATTGGAACATTTGGATCACCTGAAACTGAATTGGGCATCGAAGCCGAAGATGGAGGGTCAGAGATCCGAAGCGGAGCAAGGTCTGAAGAGGGAGAAAGCTGGGTGGGGTGCTCCAGGCGTTGCTGCAATCGATTACCGTCAAATTCAATGGACAAGCCATGATCAAAATTAGGGTTTTGGGAAGCTGAAGACGAGGATGACGACGCTGAACCTTGATGGATATGGGAGGGCAAGATGGACATGAAATTTTGGAGAGAGAATTGGGAATTTTTTTTTCTTTTCTTGAGGACTCGTGGAGTTTGCAAGCTTTGCTCGAAATTTTTTCTGAAATTACAAATGTGAATCGGTTCTAAAGCAACAGCATTAGCATCTCACGAATCTGCGGCCGAATCCAGGTGATAAATTGGGGAATTTAGACAGTAGTCCTTCATATTTTTTAGAATTTCGTTATAAACCCATACACTTTTACCAAATATTTGTCTGTAAGCAATGTTACCAGAACCAACCCTGTAATCGACCCAATAAAGCAGGTAGGTCAATGGATCAATTAGTCATGCCGCTAAAACTGGGGATGGACCAATTGACCTGATTTATTGTCAATTTGGATTGAACAGACAAGACCTAATAGAACTCAAGCTAATTTTTTATAGTTTCAAAACAAATATTTTTTAACCTCAACTTTTGAATAATAATATCATATTATTATTATTTTCTTTAGATATCTTAGCGTAAAAAAGGTGTAAAAAGATAACCAAAGTGAATCATATATAATCATATTACGTTTCGATTCACCCAAACAAAGAGTATAATCACATTACACGGCCTAATTTTGAGAGCCTATGCATTGTAGCCCACATTACCAAGAAAGCCTCAAAAAACAAAAAAGAAGAGTGAGAGAGAAAAAGCAATCAGGAGGCCAAATTTGTAACAACTGACAAGTACCTAGGCCTTCCTTTTTTACCTCTGCTCCCTGTCGTCTAAATAAGCAAAACGGATAGTGCCTGTCCTCTCCTTCAAACTTTCAATTTTCATTTGCTTTTGTCATTTTTCTCTCTTCTACTTCCTCTCTCCATCCTCGTAGATTTCCAATCCAAGCCCCTTCTGTCTGTTACGTTGCTTAGATGCAACCATTTGTTCTTTTTTTGGTCAACCAGGTGAAATTTGATCTCCCACAATGGATCACAAACTGGGAGAAATTTCATTGCCGCCGATAAGACAACTGGTTCATGATGCAATTGGACTTTTTCCTCGTTTTGGGTCATTACTTGGAAAAATTCAGTTCAATTGTGGTTTGCCCGGGTCTCTTCATTTTACTGGATTGACCGACTTTGAGTCGTTTTGGTTGATTTGATATGTGGAACAGTTTTTCACTTTTTTTTGATTGGTATGTGAGGTGAATCTCGGTTGAACCGGTCGGTCCGGTTCCAGTAATACTGTTTAGGACGTGAGATGAGCACCCTTTCCTCTTTGCTTTTAATATTATATTACATTATTTTATTAAGTGTAGGAATCGCGTGTGTTGCATGTGGACAAGTTATGACTCATGAATGAGTAAAAACTTGGTAAGAAATTTTGATGAATTGCTGATTAAAATCGAGATTGTTTCCATGATAAAAAGATTTGTGAATGATAAACGATATGTTCATCATATTCTATAATGCTCGGGCTCTTCGTTTTACTAGATTGACCGATTTTCAATCGTTTTGGTTGATTTGATAGGTAGAATAATTTTCATGTTTTTTGGACTGGCATGTGAGGTGGGTCTTGGTTGAACCGGCCGGCCCGGTTCTAGCAACACTGTTTGGGACTTGGGATGAGCACCCTTTCTTCTTTGCTTTTAATATTATATTATATTATATTATATTATTAAGTGTAGAAATCGTGTGCGTTGCACGTGGACAAGTTATGACTCATGAATGAGTAAACACCTCGTGAGAAATCTTGATGAACTGTTGATTAAAATCAGGATTGTTTTCATGATAGAAAGATTTGTGAATGATAAACGATATGTTGATCATATTCTCATAATGCTAACGAATATGTTTTAAGATATTTAACTATCATAGAGATCTTGCATGGTGCATTCGCTCTCTTGCCTCATTCTTTGTTTTCTTGTCTTAGAAAAAAGGGATATATGATCATTTAAAAAGATACAACAATGATAAGAAATAAAAAGACACTGAATAATGGAAGTAAAATTTCTCGTTGAATAAAGCATCATATATAATGAAACTATTAAATTACCCTTTTCACAAAGTATAATAAATAAACATATAAATAATCAGAAAGAAAGTTAGAGCCAAGTTTAGATTATTACAATAACTATAACACTGATATTGCGCATGTATAAAAAATGTACATTAACTCATAATAAAATCATTAACTTATGCAATCTATAACAACTTACAACAATTTTGGTAATTTTGATATTTTACATATTAGCAAAGATAAATGACTTTCATAATAACAAATGTGAAATTCTGCAAACGTGCATTTCTCTGTTGATTTTATAGGTTTATAGAAAATGGAGGAGTTTTTCACCTACGTTATCATTGTAAATTAGAAGGAGGGTAAATGATTGAATTTCTTACTTGCTTAAAATTTTCTTTAAAATGGAGAAGTTCTTATAAAAATTTTGTTATATTAATTTACCATAATTTAACTAAAAAAGGATTGTAAATGAAGGAAGTAAATGAGCAAGAGGAGATGTGAGGAGAGTAAAAGAAAGCTAAAATAACTATTTATAAGAGTTGCCACTCCTCTCATTAGCTTTTAAGGTATAAAACATAATAACTAGTGTAAAACACACGCGATACGCATTATTGAGATATTGAATTTATGGATGATGGAAAAAAAATAAAAGGGTTAGATATAAAATATCTATAATTATTTTAGTTTTAATAAGGTGGGGCAGTTGGTTCATGTTTAATTAAAATTGGATATATATATATATATATATATATATATATATATATATATATATATATATATATATATATATATATATATATAAAATGTGTGTGTATGTAATTTTGTAAGGAATAGTACAATTATACAATATTCAATTTCTTTATGTAATACTTTTTATAAATGATGATGTGAAGTTATTCATGATCCATGAAGTATTCTTGTAATGTTCATAAGTTTAATTTAGAAATGCGGGAATTTATGCTTACAAATTTTTATGTATGTGTTTAGTGTCCCAATTAAACATACTTTGGTAATGAACGATCGCCTAAATAGTAACAGGAGAATTTGATGTAGATGTGCTTAACTTACTAGATCACAGTATTGTCGATGAACACATCAATGTTAGTCTTCTTAAATTAATTTATATTTCCAATCATATCATTCATGTGTGTGTGTGTGTGTGTGTGTCTATATATATATATATATATATATATATATGTGTGTGTGTGTGTGTGTGTGTGTGTGTGTGTGTGTGTGTGTGTGTGTGTACACTTATTTTTGGGTTTTGGAGGTGAGTTTTGAGGGTGAGTATAAAAAGTAGGTTCAACTTCGGTTGCCATTTGATGTTTATTTTAAGATTTATTAGAGCTACGTTGTTGTATAATTATCAATGTTCATCAAATTAATGTGAAGTTGTGATAGAAAAATATGAAAATAAGCTATGTGAATGGTCATTTAGCTTTATTTATGCCTTTTAAATTACAGTACTCTAAATACCTTCATGCACTAATTATTCAAGCTAAAGTTTGAGAAGATTAAATTCAACATATTAACTTATATATTACCTGTACCAATAACGCGTAAAGTAAATTAAGAGTCATCCATTAAAAATAAGAATATATGAGAAAGTGAGTATAAAAAGGGAAATAGGGGTTGAGTAGATCAACTCAATTTTTAATCCTCTTTCATTTCTTCTACTTCTTCTTCCATTTTATTTAAGCTCCGTTTGGACCTTGAAAAATTTGGTAGAAAGAAAAAAATTTGAGAAAGTTACTTTTTTTCTTGTGCTTGGCTTAGAGAAAATCACAAAGAAAAAAAAAATATTGAGGAAAGTTAGGTGGAAAAATTGTAGAAACAACTGATAAAATTTTCGTTACAAGATTGTGAGGAAAGTTTTAGGAAAATTCTCAACCTCCTCCAACCTCGCATTGCTCAAATGATATCAACATAATTCAAATAGTTCATCAATATTCAAATTTCTCATCCAAATTTATGTATTTTTTTTCTCAATCCAAACAAGAAAAAAAACTCATTTTCTCCCCACTTTTTTTTTCCTTCACATTTTTTTCCTTGAACATTTCTTTCCATCAAATTTTCTAAAGATCAAACGGAACCTTACCCCTGCCCAAACAAAAATTATTTTTAATGATCGTAAGACGTAGGTAGTAAAAACATGCTACTTTGTGTATTGAGCTCCTCCTTTTGCCTTGATTTGTGGTCGATTTCTTATATCTTAATTTACAAAATATTTAGTTATACATTTTGCAAGTTTATTTTATTTTTGTTTAGACTTAGCACGAATTGTTGCTTGATTCTAATTAAACTTTGTATTCAACTGTTTGTATATGAATGCATGAATTTAAACAAGTTCATCCAAAACACAGGTTTAAAACTAGTGAAAAGTAATAATGACCATCAAATAAATAGTGAACCTTCTAAATTTTCTCGATTATGTGGTAATAATATTATAGTTTACAATTGAGGCTACAAATCAAAACTCAAGTGGTAAGATCCGACGATAGGCATACAATTAAGGTGATAAACGTTAATTTTCCTTTCTCATCTTTGTAATAATAATAATAATAATAATAATAATAATAATAATAATAATAATATTATTATTATTATTATTATTATTATTATTATTATTATTATTATTATTATTATTATTATTATTATTATGTCACTATTAAATCTAGGTAGCTCCAAAAAAAGAAGTTCGGTATCAAACAAGTGCGTAAAACCTTAAGGCTCCGTTTGGACCCTGAAAATTTTGGTACAAACAAAAAAAAAATTTGGGAAAGTTACTTTTTTTCTTGTGTTTGGTTTAGAAAAAATCAAAAAGAAAAAAAATATGGAGGAAAGTTAGGTAAAAAAATTGTTAGAAACAAGTGATAAAATTTTCCTTATAAAATTGTGAGAAAAGTTTGAAGAAAATTCCCAACCTTCTCTAACGTCACATTGCTTAGATGACATCAACATGATTTAAGTAGTTCATCAACATTCAAATTTCTTATCCAAATTCTTGTATTTTTTTTCAATCCAAATAAGAGAAAAAAAACCTCATTTTCTCCCTACTTTTTTTTCTTCACATTTTTTTTCCTTCAACTTTCTTTCCCTCAAATTTTCTAAAGACCAAACGGAGCCTAAAGAATTGATTCCCAATCAACCACTACTGTAATTATTTCCGTAGTTAGTTGCCCCCCGCGTGTGAAAGCAAGTGAAGAGTCTAAATGATAATGAATAGTGTGTGAATAGTTATTTGATGTATTTAACTTACTTGATCATAGTAGTGTCCTTGAACACATCAATTCCATTCTCTTAAGTCAATTCATACTGCCAATAGAAAGTAAAATGACCTCCAAATAAACAATGGACCTTCTAAATTTTCTTGGTTATATAATTGTGACATTATAAAATCAAAACTCATATGATAAGATCCACAAATAGGCATACAATTAAGTGGGTGGAAGTTAATTTTCTTCTGTTATCTTTTTTTTAATGTCTTACTATGATATTAATAATTTTATCACTACTAAATATATGGCAGGTTCAAAAAAAGAAGGCCAATATATCAAGAAGTGCTCAAAACCTTAAACAAATGCTCCCCATCCCTTTCTTTCTTTGCAAGCAAGTGAATAGTTTGTGGATAGAGTGTGTGAGTAGTTTGTGGATAGAGTGTGTGAATAGTTTGTGGATTTATTGGCTTTTAAAGTTCAAACATCATGTGCTAAATAATATTGCAGTTTACAAATGTGGGACTATAAAATCAAAACCCAAATGGTAAGATCCTACTATACGTGTAGAATTAAGGAGATAAAAGTTACTTTTTTTCTCTGATCAATTTTTTTTCCGCTATAATAATAATAATAATAATAATAATATTATTATTATTATTATTATTATTATTATTATTATTATTATTATCATCATTATTATTATTATATCACTATTAAATATAGTTAGATCCCAAAAAAGAAGTCCGGCCAATATCAAAAAAGGTGCCCAAAATGTTAAATAAATACTTTCCAATTGACTTCTTCCATAATTGTTTAAGTAATTAGTCCCCCCTACCTTTTTTTTGCAAGCAAGTGAATAGTATATGAATAGAAATAAACAGTGTATGAATAGTTATTAGGCTTATTGGACAATAAAGACCGATAAGGATATATACTGTAATTGGAGCTTGTGCATTGGACAATTTTTGTGATCAATTAGAAATGAAACTTTTTTTTCTTTTTTTTGACTTAGCTAATATCTGCTCATGCATTGCACTGAGGTTAAATTTCAAAATAACAAAATGCACATTCTAAAAGCAACGTTACCTAATGATTCAGTTCAACTTAAATATTCATAACAAAATGTTTCAGGCATTACTTAGAAGTATTTCAAGCTAATGAATTTCGTAGGATAAGTGACAACAATCAAAGCATTCAAAATTATGTTGGAAAATAAAAATTTTTAAAAAAGAATACAAGCAAAAACCTTGTTTTCAGTTTCAGTTTCTTGATGAGTCAAACAGTAGCAACTTATATTTCAATTTGCATAGTTCTAGCTGGCATGATAATATTAATCCAAGTATTTTCATTTGCATGGTTCTTATCAAAGAATACAAAGTTAATAAAATTAATTAGTTTGTGTGTGCATTTGCATGCATTTACACGGTGTGTAATTTTGAAATCTATTATAATAATAATATTATGTAATTAATAATGTCGATTGCTCCTATTTTCCTGCCATTCATTGCTCCTACTCTAGAACTCTCCCTAGCTCCTCGCCTCCTCCTTATTTTATAAGCCAAAAAAATTGATATAAAAATTTTATAAATAAATTGTTAAATTTGTCAAAAACGGCATATCTATCTAAAAGCTACTAACTAATTAGTTAACAATGGCACTGGCCTAGTATCTTGGATGAACAAGACTATGATTCTATTATTCATAAATGAATGATATCCCCTCTTTGTATTTCAAAAAAAGATAAAGGCAGTAGCGTCTTTGGATGATTGATATGACGAAAATTATCTTATTGAAATGAAGTTTGAAGGGATTCAAGTGTAGAAATTATTGTCCTTAGAATTGCATGAATATAAATCAAGCGTCATGTAGAATTTCACTTGATGTATAAGAATTCTAATTCAACCCATAAAGAGACAGGATGATTGTACTACTTGCATAGAACCCGTAACAAATATACCTCGAAATAGAAGGGGGAAAGAATATTTAGTGAACAAAATTTATTTCTCCAAGTATTCATATTGCTTTTCTTAAGAGAGACGGCAACAATGGAAATATGAGAGTACTTTACATTTTGCCTTTTTTCAATAATATTTTTTAATTTTACCTTTCACAAATATATCTTCTTTTCCATTAAAAAAAAGAAAAGTTTATTGTCATATTTTTTTTATATCACTTAGGTAAGGAATTTTGATTATCTTTATTTTTTGTTTTTGGAGGCTAGTTTGTGTAAAGACCAGAAGTTTAGAAGTTTTCACCTTCGTTAAATCCACTTTAGGACTCGAGGTTACAAGCATGTAGGGTAAGGGGCACATCTGTTTTGAGGATTTCGCCTACCTCGAAATTTGTGGTCTAGAGGGTAGAGGACATAGGTGCTCTTGTTTTGAGGATTTAACCCAGTTTAGGACTCGAAAATCCCATATGATAAAAGGGAAGAAAAGGTTGCTTTATGTTCATGTTTGTATGTACCAGGTGTGATGCATAAAGAATATAAAGTGCTTAGAAGTGTGTTGTACTATTTGAAGTTACAAAGGAACAAGCACGTTGGAGTGCAAAAGGGCACAAACTATGCATTCTGTTTACCCAGGAAGGTTTTAAGGCCTAGAAGCATGTCTGATAGGTCAGGAAACAACACCAGCGGCACCCATTAGACCTCGACCACAAGCGACTGAGACCTATTGTCTTTGAAGGGCCGACAATTGCTATCTCGCAGCTGTGCTCTCTCTTTCATTTTCAACCCCATCCCCAAAGCTCAGAACCTCCATTGTTAACTAATTCATGCTCAAAAGAAGTCGAATTAAGGTCATTTTTGCTCCCTGAACTTGATTTTTCATATATTTGTCTCACTTTATTCTTGAATTTGCAAGATCTTTGACGTTTGAAGAAATTAGGGGTTTTGTGGTTTGAATGTGAAACCTCCATGTTTTAAGCAATTGGGTGCAAATATTGTAGTGTTGTTCTTGCTAGATTAATGTTAGGAGAACAATTTGTAATAGCTGTGAAATTTTAGTTGATTAATTATTCGCGTTTGAGAAATATGTCATGGTTAATAAGTGATACACTAAGCCTACTACAATAACAGATGCTTTCCATTTTCAAACCTAAGTGAGGACAACAAGCTATGAAGGTGTAGTGAGCAAAAGACCTAACGCCCAAGTTGTTGGCTAGCAGGCTATCTAACAACTTGAACCGTTTAGTTAGGGAGTTATAGAAGCAACTATGAGCAGGGGCCTTTAATCCACCTTCCTAGTTGTGATTAATAAAATCTCTCTAGACTAATCTCTATGTTTTGTCAATAGGCAAGTCTCATGGATTAAGAGCATGTGCAACGGCTCTCTCGTGAGCCAAAACAGAGGAGAGAGAAAGAGGGTGAGGGGAGAGAGCTGCTCCAACAGTTGCTTTTTGCCTCATGCCTCACGCGCAACCTCGCCTATCCGAGCAAACTCGAACTGTAGCTTTACTCATTTTTTCATTTTTTTAATATTTTTAATTAGTTTTTCTTTTTTTTTAAATTTTAAAAATAAAGTTGTGTGTTGTAGAGTGGGTCTATGGGTATCATTTTATTTGTGAGCTAAAATGGTGAGTCTTTCATTAGAGAGAGTGAGGATTGTGAGGCAAAAAGTTGGAGAGAAGGTTGATGTGACAATGGTATGCCCCCACTAGTGAGCCAAATTTTTGACTCACCACTGATTATGCTCTAAGAATCTCATTTTTTAGACCCTTAAAAATTATAAAAATAACTCATTCTCTTGGAAATGTAGACGGAAATAATAGCTATTTCAATAAACTTGGTCTTAGCCTCATCTTGATAGAATATCAATGCTGATATTGTATGCTGGTTCAGCTGAAGAATTCTATGAACTAATTTGACAAGTAAAATCCAGTATATTCTTCTCTTGGCAACATCAACTATTCTAACTGAACTCAGTGGAAAAAGAAAAGTGAACCAATTAGGGCTTGTTCTTTTCGTGGGTCAATCCACATTTACCAACTTAAACCCACTTCAACCTACTTCAACCTACTTCAACCTATTTCAATCCACTTGAAAAAAAAATACCAACTTCAACCTACCTCAACCTACTTCAACTAAGTTCAACCCACCCCCTTCATAATTTTAATAATTTGTAAAGTATCATATGGGATTTAGGGCCTGTTGTTTTCGTGAGTACATTGGGTGGGGAAAGGGTGAAGTCGGTTGAGGTAGGTTGAGGTAGGCTGAAGTTGGTATTTTTTTTTGAGGTGGGTTGAAATAGATTGAATTAGATTGAAGTGGGTTGATGTAAGTTGAAGTGCGTTAAAGTTGGTATATTTTGTATGTGGTGGATTGAAGTGGGTTAAAATAATGAGAATGAAACTAATGTGTGATAATTTATGAAGTTATTGAAATTTTGTGAAATTTTTGTTCATTCTTTTTTATTTTTTATTTTTTATTTTTTATTTTTTAATTTTTAATTTTTATTTTTATTTTTTATTTTTTATTCTTTATTTTTAATTTTTAATTTTTAATTTTAATTTTAATTTTAATTTTTTAATTTTTAATTTTTAATTTTTATTTTTATTTTTTAATTTTTAATTTTAATTTTTAATTTTTAATTTTTAATTTTTTTACTTTTTATTTTTAATTTTTAATTTTTAATTTTTCTTTTTTCTTTTTTCTTTTTATTTTTTATTTTTTATTTTTTATTTTTTATTTTTTATTTTTTATTTTTTATTTTGTATTTTTTACGTTGTTTGTCTTATTTTTTACTTTTTATTTTTTATTTTTTAATTTTTATTTTTATTTTTGAATAAAAATTAAAAATTAAAAATTAAAAATTACAAAAATAATAAATTACAAAATAATAAATAAAAAAATATAAAATAAAAAATAAGAATCAAGAAATTAAAAAAATAAAAAATAAGAAATAAAAAATAAAAAAATAAGAAATAAGAAATAAATAATAAGAAATAAAAATTTAAAAATAAAAATAAAAACTGCAAATAAAAAATAAAAAATAAAAAGATAAAAATAAAAAATAAAAATAAAAAATGAAAATGAAAAATAAAAAATAAAAAATAAAAAATAAAAAATAAAAATGAAAAATGAAAAAATGAAAAATAAAAAATAAAATATAAAAAATAGAAAATAGAAAAATGAAAAATGAAAATGAAAATGAAAAATAAAAAATTAAAAAACTAAAAATTAAAAATTAAAAATTAAAAATTAAAAATTAAAAATGAAAAATAAAAAAATAAAAAGTAAAAAGTAAAAAATAAAAAATAAAAAATAAAAAATAAAAAAGGATAAACAAAAAATTTACAAAATTCGATAACTTCAAAAATTATCACACATTAGTTACATTCTTATTATTTTAACCCACTTCAACCCACCACATAAAAAATATACCAACTTCAACCAACATCAACCCACTTCAACCTACTTTAACCTAGTTCAATCCACCTCTGAAAAAAATACCAACTTTAACCTACCTCAACCCATCTCAACCTACTTCAACCTACTTCACCCTTTTACCCACCCTATTTACCCACGAAAAGAACAGGCCCTTAGTGCCAACTTGCTTGGCATGATTTGACAGATGTCATTCTTTCCAAAAAGTACAAGTTCTAAGTATTATTAATTCATATAAATTTTAATTATTACTAAGAAGGAAATTAACTTAACATTAAAGAAAAATATTATGATAATAAATATCAAATTTGGGTGAAGATGTAAACGTAATTCTATATTTCAATGGTGACAATCTATAATTCATAATTCATGTTGAAAAGAAAAATAAATATGCAATAAACACAATTGTGTCGTTGCTATAAAAAATAATGAAATTATGTTATGGGCATAAGTAAAAATTTACCAAATAGCCTTGCTGGAAACAGTTAATTTTACAAAACATTTTTATCAGAAACAACTAATGCAATCAACTTTTAACTAACAACTAACAACTAATGCAATTAGCTAATAGCTAACAACTGTTTGTCAAACAAGGCCTACCCCCTTCACTCCTGGAGAAACTTGACAAATGAAATTCCCCTATATTCAAACTTGGGTTAGGAGGGAGCTAGGCAAGAGAATAATATGCCCAGTGCACGTGGGCTAGAATCCCGTTAACTTTAACTACAAGACATCACATACATTGTCTTCAAGAGTACTTCAATTATAATATGAAAACACCATGAAATTATCAAAAAATTGATTCCAAAGAAGTAACTATTCGATTAAGGATGAATCTATATTGTTGGGGATGATAGGTCGAACAATAAGTAACCAAATATTACATATAGAAATCCTTAGATATAGGGAACATCCACAAAAATAAGTTAAAACACACATAACCTTAAAAAATTTACAAGTGCCCATCCTTATGACAAATTGCTAAATCTATCTCAATTAGATAATGCCTAACTTAACTTGTGATTTATTACTGAATATCTCTTATTGGTGAAAATTCAATTTAGTGACAAAATTCTCTGGGCTTCTCACCTCCAGCCGGGTAACTTCATGAATACAAATAGGTAGTGCACAATGCTGAGCATACAGGAAAAAGGAAACTACAAAGATGTTATATCAACAAAGCTAGGAAAGTAAAGGATTTTGTACAATATTACAGCAAGATTGCCAAAACTAATAAGGAATGGATCCCTATTTACAATACTCCCACTCAAGTTGGCGCATGTGGATTGAGAATGCCCAACTTGCCCAAAAGATAATGAAATTGACGTTGCCCAAGAGCCTTGGTAAAGACATCAGCCAATTGCTCTCTGGTGGGTGTAGACTATGGTTGAATATCTTTTGACATAATCCGGTCTCGGACAAAATGACAATCAACTTCATTGTGCTTAGTACGCTCATGAAAAACAAGATTGTTCGCTATATGCAAAGCGGCTTGATTGTCACAGAAAAGGCGAGCAGGGGTCGGAGAAAAACCAAGGAACTATAGCAAATTGTGGGTCCATACAACTTTACTTGTAGCATTAGCCATAGCGCGATACTCAACTTCAGCTGATGAAGTGAGACACAGTAGCTTGTTTCTTAGATTTCCAGGAGACTGGAGCCTGACTCATTTTGAGAAGATACCCAGTGATAAATCGACGGGACATCGGACAACTAGCCCAATCGGAGTCACAGTAAACCTGCAAGTCGAGAGAGTTTGTTGGTACGGAAGAAAACACCTTGTCTAGGGCAAGATTTCAGGTATCTTAAGAGACGAATGGCAGCGTACCAGTGCCCTTGATGTGAGTCTTGCATAAACTGACTCAAAATATGAACAGAGTATGTAAGATCAGGACGACTGATGGTAAGATATAAAAGATGCCCACCAATCTACGGTACCGCGAAGGATCAGCAATAGGATCACCAGAGTCAGCACTAAGTCTGTGGTTTTGCTCCATGGGAAACATAACTAGTTTAGCACCTAGCAAGCCACTTTCAGATAAGATGTCCAAGGCATATTTCCCCTGGCATAGAAACAACCCTTCAGAAGATCAAGCCACTTTAATACCTAAGAAGTATTTGAGTGGCCCAAGATCTTTCATCTTGAAGCATTGATGTAAGTAGTTTTTGAAAGCTTGACACTTTCTTAGATTGTTGCCGGTCAACACTAGATCATCCACATATATAAGAATAGCAAGGAACACATCTCCTTTACGATAAACAAATAGAGAGTGGTCCAATGGAGACTGCTGAAAACCATATTTTTACAACGTAGAGGCCAACTTAAAAAACCATTGCCGAGGTGCCTGACGTAACGCATATGGAGATTTTCTGAGCTTGCAAACAAGGTTAGGCCGTGGTGGGTAGAAACCTGGTGGAGGCTTCATATATATCTCTTCATCAAGATCTCCATGAAGAAAGGCATTATGGACATCCAAGTAATTGCCAACCTTTTGATGCTGCCAAGGATAAAAGGTATCGAACTGTTGGCATTTTAGCAACTGGAGTAAAAGTTTCATGAAAGTCTTCGCCTTTAACTTGATTGTTTCCTAACACCACCAAACGAGCCTTGTGTTGTTCGATTGTCCCATCTGCATGATATTTAATTTTGTAGACCCACTTGGATCTAAGTGCTTTCTTTCTTGGAGGTAAAGGAGCATACTCCCAAGTATGACTATCTTCCAAAGCAGAAATCTCCTTGGCTATTGCTTTGCGCCATTTAGGATCTTTTACGGCTTGGGAATAATGTTGTGGCTCACTGTGAGAATTAATTACTACCAACAAAGCGTGATACTTGGGGGAAAATTTGTCATAGGGAATAAAATAGGACAAAGGGTGAGACTTACCTAAAGAAGCCATTTTGGAGGATGATTGTGAAGAGGGGTCATGAACAGCATGGCACAAATAGTTGAGGAGGTGCGCAGCAGGTCATTGAGCTCGTTGAGGTCGGCCCAAGTCATTAGCCATAGGTACAGTATGTTCCTCTTGGTGAATGGTACTGGGCCCGCCATTTTCAGGCCCAACTTCAGATAGTTCTGGGAAGGCGCTGTCCAGTGTCTCTTTCGCATTGGCATTCGTATGTGGGGGCTCAACTACAATATTGGGTTGCTGTGGAGTTTCATGCCCAGAGCCACTTCACTTGCACTATGACAAGGTTGCTCTTCTTCAAAGTAAGTAAAGTTGCCTGCACTTAATGAATGCTGAGTCTTATGCACTATATCACCATGACCCAAAAATTCATGTGACTCATGTCCCAATTGGTCTAGTTGGGGGTTTTAAGTAAAAGGAAATATATTTTCGTAAAATACCACATCCCGAGATGTAAACAACTAGTTGCGCTTAAGATCATAAACTCGCCAACCCTTTTGTCCATAAGGGTAACTCAAAAAAATACATTTAGTGGCTCGAGCGTCAAATTTGTCTTTATTAGCTTCATGATTGTGAGCATAGCAAAGGCACCCAAAAACTTTAACATGTTCATACGTAGGTTTCACACCAAACAAACCGTCATATGGGGTCTTAGCATGCAAAAGTTTTGTAGGAGTTCTATTGATAAGGTAGGCCGCACTAAGCACACATTCACCCCCAAATTTGAGGGGCAAGGACGCTTGAAATCGAAGAGCTCTAGCAACATTCAAGATGTGTCGGTTCTTTCATTCAACCCTGCCATTTTGTTGAGGTGTGTCAACACAAGAGGTCTCATGCACAATTCCATTCGCCCTAAAGTAAGCTTGTAGTGGCTTATTTGTAAATTCTTTGCCATTGTCACTACGAACTTGTTGAACAACACTACTAAATTAGGTTTTTACCATAGAGCATAAATCCACAATCCGGTCATAGGTTTCAGTTTTATCTTTAAGTAGAAAGACCCAAATTGCTCTACTGAAGTCATGCACGATACATAGAAAGTAATGACAGCCACTCAGAGTAGATATATGATATCGACCCCACAAATCACAATGAATTAAAGAAAAGGGCTTATCAGCTCTTAAATTACTGAGAGAAAAAGAACTTCTAGTTTGTTTTGCCCTATGGCATAAATCACAACATCTAAACGAGTCTTTATTCAATTTAAAGCCACAACTTGTTGAAAGAGTAGACCAAGGCGCTAATGCCAGATAGTAGATTCTTCGGTGTTAACTGCTGCAAGGACTTTCCCTCTTGCGCGACCTGTCAAATAGTAGATCTCATTCCTCACTTCACCCGCTCCAATCGGCTTCTTTAAGATGCGGTCCTGTATAACACAACAGTCCTCACCATAAGTAATTGTGCATTTTTCATCTCTTGTCAACTGCCAAATGGATATAAGATTACATGTAAATGTTGGAGTGTAAAGTACCTCTTTTAAAATCAATCCTTCTCCTAAATTCACATACCAGCCTTCTTTGACACAATTAATCTCCCAGTGGGCAGTTTAATATTAATTGGATAAGACAAGTCATGTACATTTTCTACAGCATTAAAATTAGATGTCATGTGAAAAGATGCCCTAGTCTGAAGAATCCATATAATAAGGGTTGAGAATGGAAAGCTCTACCACTCATCTTCTTTTGCCTTTCTCTCTCTTTGAATAGAGAGAAGAGCATCAACTTTGGTGGGAGTTAGTCCACCAAATTTCCCTGGCTGACTCACATTAGTGCTGCTGGCTACCAGGTCTGTCACTGTGAACGCCTCCCCCTGAACTCCAGCATGGTTAGCGGCTCCAATTGCCTTACTGTCTCACGTCCCTTCTGTCTCGCCTCTATCGGCTGATCGGAAAACTCTTGGGTTTCCACGAGTCATCTGTCGATCCTGCCGCTCACGCCAATTTGGGGATAGTCGACGAGCTCGAAACACCGGTTTTGTTCGTGACCCATTTTCTAGCAGTGAGCGCACTTGGGTCTATTCGTCACCTTAGTTTGTGATTCCTCTACTCTGAATGCTGAGGCTTTAACAATTGGCTTTGATTCCATGCCCCTCGTGAGGCTCTCTTGCATCTCCTCCCTTAGAATCGCTGCATATGCCTTGTTTAGGCTGGGAAGTGGCTCCATCGCAAGTAGGTTCGACCGAATCGTTCTGAACTGCTCAGTGTTAAGACCCATCAAAAATTGGTGCACCCTTTCAGCTTCGAAGAATTTACTTTACTTAAACTCCTTCGTGCAATTATAATTTGGCACTGTGAGGTAAGGACCTAGTTCATCCCAAAGTGTCTTCAATTTGGTGAAATAGTCTGTCACTGTTAGGCTCCCTTGTCTTGTAAGGGTTATTTCCCGTTTCAATTGATGTACACAAATGTCATTCCCTTGTGAGTAGGGTTCTTCGAGATAAGACCATAACTCTATTGCAGTTTCAGCAGAGGCGACTGAGCCATGGAGGCTCTTGTCTATGATGTTTTATAACCAGGCTTTAACCATTGAGTTACATTTTTCCCAGGCATGACCTTCTGGGGTGTCCTCTTCTGGTTTAGCCAAACTCCCATTAACAAACACCAGTTTATTCTTTAACCTTAACGCATTGGTCACCACTCTACTCCAATTAGCATAATTGTCTCCTTTGAGAACAATAGGACTGATTATATTCCCTGGGTTATCGGAACTGCAGAGGTAGTAAGGTGACTGTGGGTCATTGATGTTGATTTTTGGAGAAGGTTTCTCACTTTGGTTCTCAATGTCGTTTTTGTCTGTCATTGTCAATGTCACACGACTGAGGTCACTAACCTTGCTCTAATACCATGAAAGTTCAATTTAGTGAGGAAATTCGCTGGGCTTCTCACCTCCAGCCGTGTGATTTCATTGATACAAATAGGCAGTGTACAATGCTAAGCATACAGGAAAAAGGAAAGTACAAAGATGCTATATCAACAAAGCTAGGAAAGTAAAGGATTTTGTACAATATTACAGCAAGATTGCCGAAACTAATAAGGAATGGATCCCTATTTACAATAGAAAATATTAAGTCTTGCCCAATAAGGATTAGTGGATTATATTATTAAACTAAAAATTGTTTTAAAAAATAATGCTTGATAGTGCATTAAAATTCAAATATAAAATGATTTAATAGTTCAAGATACCAAAACAAAAAAATTGCTAAACCAATTATCTCTCAAGACAATAGCTTGCCGAATTCCATAAATAATAGTATTTTATAATTTTACTATGCTCTAACATGTTGATTTCTTCAGTACTTAATTAAAACAACCTATTTGTGAAAGCACATATTATTAACTCAGTATAATGTCCTAATTCTAACTCCTAGAGAACTTCCATATCTAGAAAAAAAACTCAACTGCCTCCTCCTTCTAAACAGCCAAAAAATATATATATATATATTTCTGATGCATTGAGTTTTTACACAATAAGCTTGGGACCTACTAAAGTTGAAAATAATTGAAAGATCTATCGAGATCTGAATAAATAAATTTATGGATCCTAAAATGACCGAAAATGCCCTTTGTATTTTCATTTTTCATAATAATAAAAATAAAAACAATAACAATAATAATAATAATAATAATAACAATAATAATAATAACAACAACAACAACAACAACAACATTAATAACATTAATTGTAATAACGATATTATTATTATTATTGTTATTGTTGATTTTGTTGTTGTGAATGACATAAAAAAGCAACCTAATGTGCAAAGAGGAATTCAAGAGAGAAATCAAAAAATCAAGCCAAAAACAAACACAAAATAGTAGCTACAATTAAAGAAAACAAAACTAAGAATATAAGTATAAACAAGATAAATTTAGAATTTTACTCCGATAAAACACACCTCCAAGGGAAACCCAATATAAACTAGGATGATTTAAGATAAGACACACTATCTAAATCAAGCCTAGGGCTCTTATTCTCTGCCAAGGATAAAACTCACCACCAAAGACTTGAATAAAACTCACTTTAATAAAACTCACTTTAACACCACTTTACTTAGTCAAAAGTAAAGATAAACAAGTAGAAAATTTAGCAGGTGAAAGATCTGTTTATATGCAGGAGCTTCAAACTAACTATTACACTTAGCAAAAAGTAAGAAAAATTGCAATCAACAAATTTCTAGAGACAATAAAATAAAGGAAGTATAAAAAGTGAAAGCGATATCTAACTATCGCTTTCAAATCATATAAGCCGAATTCAAACCTGCATAGTATTGGGTAGTATTTGCAGGAGTAGTGAAAAAATTGTTGCCTTCTAGGAAATAGTTGAAATCAAATCATTTATTAGCTAACCTAATTCATATCTGTAATTATTAAAAGCAAAAAACAATTAAAATATGCTTGAATTAGCTAATCTAACACTAATCTTATATTAGTTACAATTAATTACTAATTAAACCCTAATCCTATTTAAGCATGATCAATTAAAACTAATTAAAGCTAAACACAAGTAAGCAAAGCAAAGATAAACATGGATTTCACAACCAAACTAGCCCTTACCATGACGACATTAACCAGATAGGAATAACATGAATATAAATAGTAGTCTATTCCAAGAACAACAAATCTAAACCATAAGTACTTAAAAAATTAAACTCGAAAAAATGCATCTTCAGACCCTAACTTGAAAAAGATGAGAAGTTTGAAATTTGGAGATTTAAGAGAAGAAAGATTGAAAGCAAAGAAAGTAAGCGGAAGAAGATTGCCAACTAAGACAACAACTTCAAAATGAGATTAACATCAAAGCAAATGATTTGGGCATGAAAACAAGCAAGTAAAAAAGATCATGAGATTGAAAAGCAGGATTGAAGAACAAAACCAAAATAGTAACAAAGGAGAGAGAGAAGCAATTAAATCAACAAAAACTCGAGTGTTAGAGTGACTACAAACTAAATTTGCTCCTTAAACACCAAGTAAAAGCCTAAAAAGCCTACCTAATTACAAACGGAGGAGAATAGGGTTTATATAGATCCTGAATCCACCAGTTTGGCATGGGCGTGCCATTTGGAATGAGCTGACTATGCCAATTTATTGGAAAAACAAAATAATCCAATTCTGGGGGTGACATGAATTGCGGTGCCAAAAATGGCCCCAGTTTCCTTTATCTTCTTCACAACATTCTCGAGTTTGAATTACAAGCGTTTTATTTTGATTCCATGTTCTAAAAACTCTGTGTCCGGGGTGTTGTGCGACAAGAGAATACCGCTAGGACTGAAAGGCAAAGTCTATCGGAGGGTAGTTAGACCGGCTGTTCTTTATGGTTCGGAGTGTTGGCCCCTAAAAAAGATGCAGGGCCAAAGGTTGATGGTAGCTGAGATGAGAATGGTCAGGTGGATGTGTGGTTTTACGAAAATGGACTGCATCAGAAATGTCGTTATCAGGAGTTTAGCCGAAGTGGCCCCCCATAGAGAAGAAGATGAGGGAATCGAGGCTTAGATGGTTCGGCCACGTTAAGCGGAGAAGTGTGACCGCCCCAGTGCGGAGGTGTGAGATGATCGCCCCCCAGTGGAAAGAGAGGGAGGGGTAGACCGAAGAAGAGCCTAGAGGAAGTAGTTAGAGAGGACCTGAGAGTTGTAGGTCTGACGAAGGATTTGACTCAGGATAGAAAACTGTAGCGGGATAGGATTAGAGTCTCTGACTGTAGGGGACCGGCTCCGTAGGTGGCTGTAGCTCGATGGGGGCGGGGAGGGTTTTTGTGTGCTTGTCTGCAGGTCGTGCTTGGCTAGGCTGTGCTGGCTTCTGACGCCCCGAGTTTGTTGAGGTATGTCCCCGCTCCTTATTTATCTGCTCTACTTACCCTTCTCCCCAGTTGGTAACTTGGTACGCAATCATTTCCTCTGTAAACCGTTTCCCCCCCCCAAAAAAAAAAACTGTTTTGTGGGTCTTTAGGAATCAACCTCTCTATGGGTAGGAATACCGGTAGGGGTAAGGTTGCCTACAGCTGGATCTCCCCAGACCCCGCGAAAGCGGGACCCACTCTGGGAGTAGTAGTTGTTGTTGTTGTTCTAAAAACTCTGAAATTGTTTGTTTTGATTATTTCCTATAAAGGAAGCACAAAATATAAGTAAAAATTCGAAATTAACTACTATCAAAAACTAAAATCTGCGTTAAACAAGGTATAACATGTTATGTTTTGAACTGAACACTTGGTTCCTCAAATAATTGTCCAAAATGGGTCTAACAAGAGTCATTGGAAATATTACAGTCTCTAATTTCATAGAACTACTCTTGGACCCAAATTGGCTCTATCATTCTAGGGATATAACCGGTCAAAGGCACGTGGTCACAAATTGGATTAGTGCAACCATGCTGATTGGCTTGACTTAATCTCACCTGTTAGCTCTTGATTTAGCCTGAATTCTTTTTATGGCCTCAAAGTCAATGCAAAAGGATCCCAAAAAGTAGAATTGCTGCCTTCTAAACCAAAACTCAACTCGAGTAATCAAGCCTCTAAATTGGATTATTAGATCCATTTAACCTACTTCTCGCCTTCTGACTTTGAACTACCTTTTGAGCGGGTAATTAAATCCTGAAGACTTTAGAATTGCTTTATTGAAAAGATAACATCTTAAGCTTGAATGTAGACCCTTTAAACCTCCCCTAAATTGCCCTAAAATTAGACAACTAGGTCAAAAAATTAGTGCATATGCTGGATAGACTGAGCAAACTTTGGTAGTGACTTCTAATGATTCGTTGATGCGTTTTGGCACCTTCATGGCCTCTTTTGAGCTTGCAAACTCCTCGATTGTTCTTTCATCATTGACTTGAGGTTGATCATCAGCAAGAGGTTCCACAAAACACAACCATGTGACATAATAAAAGGGATAAAGGGCATTTTGTTCCTTTTAGAACCTAAGTGATGTATCTATTAGGGGTTGACCTTAACTCTCTTCAAGCATGTAAGTTAAACCATGAAAGATGACAATCAAGGGACAAACTCAAAGAAAGAAACACGTGATAGCTAGGTGTGAATTAGCTAAAACGTATAGAGTGGATAGATGCTAAACTAATTCTTGGATACAGATATCACCACCAAAGATTAATCTAGTGAAAACTAAACCTATTCTTGGATACAGATTTCACCACCAAGAACAAGCTTAAGACCCTCAATCTTGATAAGGATACAGAAACACCACCAAATCAAGGATTAAGACTCACTTGATCACCACTTTAATCGGCCTAATTAGAGATAAGCAAGTTGAGGATTTCAAACACTCATTCAAGGAGCAATGCTCAATTTTGATTAAACTCACAACTTTATTACAAAAATGAAGCTTCTTGGCTATTTATACATGAATTGGTGCTGCCTTAATCAATAGGAATCCTCTTAGGGAGGTTACTTCATGATTAGGAAAGCTTCTAAACTAGCTTAAGCAAAGTAAACTTATAAAGCATGCATAATTGAACTAATTACAAATAATAAGCCTAGTATTGTAACAACTTAATTACTAAACAAGAGTTTAAGCTCTTGTATTTAGCTAAGATGATCCATGTGGTGCCTTGCATGTCCACTTTACGATCAGCCAATCAGAACACCCTTGGTGTCCTTGCGTTTGCTTGAAGTAAGGTGACACGTCGCTTGCTTAGTCTTTAACGATGTTGGCACGTGTCCTGCCACATGGCACCCATGTGTGGCTGCTTAGGTGAGTCACCAGCTTAGTAAGCATCCAAGTAGGCAAGGTGGAGTGGAGGAAAACCCAACTAGGAAGGTAAACTTAAGGATGAAGCAATCAGCCGCATGGAACCCGATTTAGGTGTCATTCGGACGTGAAGTTTACCTAGCTTAGTAGCTGATTATGTGGTGTTTCTCTGCATGGAGGGATACCTCTAGGTGTCAACAAACCCCCCTATTAAGAAACCAAGCTTAAGTCATGATTTAGATGCCTAAACAGCAAGTTTAATCAAATCGCATAGATTAGGAGCTAAACCGGGCAGATTTCTGTTTTGGGACATTTTGGTTGGTTTTTGGTGGGATTTCTTCACATGCTTTGCTACTAGACTTCCTAAGGTTTAATACTATTTAAAATTTTTGGACTTAAACCTTTTGAAAGCTTAGGTCATTTATGGCACAAAATCGGGTATAACTGTGGGGTTAAAAATCGTGGGGACTGTTTTGTGCTTTGAAATTTTGGACAAAAATACTTAACTTAAAACTGATTTAATTGCATAATCAAGTTTATTAGAATATTAATAAACTCTCTTAGCAAAGAAATCAAAGTTAAATTAATTTTAAGTTGACAATCAACTTAAAACTAAAACAGGTTCAAAAATAGCCTAAACTGAAACAGTTTAGTTTAGGGTTTGAATTTTCCATGCTAAACTCGATTTGACTCTTTTGGCATGGTTTGAAAGCTTAGGATGTTAATTAACATCCTAACAAAAGAAAAGGCTCTAAACCTCCTAGAGGTTTAGGAAATTAAATGCACAAAATCAGCTTGTGCATAGGTTCCAAAAAAAAAAAAATGATTAGGGCTAATTGAGGATTGTAAGGGTTGATATCCATCACTAGGAATCTATTTGTTCAAATGTCTAAATCATTTCTAATTTTTTTTTATAGTTTTCAAAAATTATTGTGTAAAAAACTCAATGAATTTTTCGAACTGTAATCCACATCTAGCAATTTTCTTCTTAGCTGGCCATTGAAGGCCAAGAATGATCACTTTTATTGATCCTGAACTTCTCTCTCTTTCATTTAATTTGTTAGATGTCTAATTATTGTTAATTACTTATTCTCTTTTAGCATTTGTCTTCCCAATGTGAGACTTATATATCATGCTTTCTAATTTATCTCTACATTTGTGTGGAAGTGTTTCATTTTTAATTGGTTGGGTGTTGTTTCTTCTCATTTTGCTGCTTGTTTTGGGGATGAACAATGTGAAAGTTGCAACAACACCCTTCAACTGTGCTCAACGATTCAAGTACAATATCTCGTCTTAGATGAAAAATTCATTTACAAAATCTATATTAGATTAACATATCTACATTCTGAAGAACGAATTTGTGGATCTCATCCCCATTTTGTACTATCATTTCATGTGCAAAGACTAACATTCAGCATGTACCAAATTAGATTTCTTGAAGCTCAAAATTCAATAAATATTATAACCCTTCGAGTCGAATTTACATTACAAATGTCAGAAGGCACATTAATGGTAAATGAATTTGTTCTTGGTTTTCCTGCAAAACAAAAACTGATGCCACAATTCAATACCCAACAGTGAACCTCGTTGAATCTATCTGGGAGTTAGCATGTAAGTTTTTCGAAGGCACAAAATCATTTTGATCAGTAAAAATCTGTCTAAACTTTTATGATCAACGTCAGAACACTAGCTGAATCAATAAAATTGCAAAAAGTTTGTGCCCGCAGCTAGTTTTTGTTCCAAGTCGAACATATTTAGACGATCAAATTGGAAAAATTTTGCCAGCTCCCTGGATGTTTGAACCAAAGGTGAATATTTAACTTGATCCTACATGACCTGACCATACAAGACTAAAATCTTGATCTTTGCCATAGAAATAGCACATCTCAGCTGAAGTTTAGCTTGAAGGGGTATGTGGGGATGGAACGTAATCCAAAACTTAATCTCTCATAGTCGTCAGTGGACACAAACAGGACTTCAAATCCCA